>JAQGBT010003558.1:0-19195 GCA_034698585.1 Disparrhopalites patrizii | reverse complement strand
AGCATTGTACAACAATTGCATCATCCCATTGTCATGAAGACAATGCCCTATCATCCCACATGAAGTGTGATGATGTGGAGGATGACAAGGGAGTAATCACGTGAATGATCACTACCTTATAATATACCTTGTCAGAAATAATATGTTCAGAGCCGTGCTTACCTCCAGGGGCATATCTGCCTACCTCCTCGTCGAGGTGTCGTAAATTATCTTCATCCTCTATGATCTGCAAAGTAAATTTAGCCGGATTCCACACAAAAGACACATAACAAGGTCGAAGACGTCCATCGAATTTACGGGAAACTGTCACATCCTTGATCTTCCAAACCGAACGGTCTCCTTCTGTGCCCATACTACTTTTGTTTATTTCAACATTTGCTGAGGACACGACTGGCTTGTCCGTTGGGGCAATTTGGTTGTTCCTGTTCATGGCTTCTCCAGCCTTTTCCGACGTGACCCCAACATTTTGTTTAGTCTTCGGCTTGTGACGGTCTAAACTGTCCTGGTTCTTCTGTTCCTGCGAAGTTGTGTGTCTTTGCATTTCCTGTCTCGAGTTCACATTCGCACTCGACACGTTTTCTATCTTTAGTTCCTTGTCATCCGCATTATTTTTCAGGACTCTTTGGTTGTCCTTCTGAGCCGGTTTTGGTTTCCGCTCCTGAAAAGATGCCGGATCGGGCTGCTTTACTTTCAACGGCAAGTCATCTTTCGATTGAGGTTTCTTCAGTGACTGAAGGTTAGCCTTAGGCCACTTCATCCAATTATCAGCTCTTTCATTTGATTCTCCCTTCACAACCAGCTGACTTGATTGTGGGACAACATCTGCCTGCTGTTGCTTTACTGGATCATGCATATTCTTTTGAATAGCTTTATCTTCAAGCTTGCCGTCCTTTCCCGTAGCATCCTTAACCTGTTTCACGTCTAGTGGTTCATGTACTTTATTTACTGCTGGAGGAGGACGACTCACATCGATTTTCAGGGCAGGAGAAACAGTCCCTTGTTCGGGTCCTACCACACTTTCAATGACTAAAATAGGAAAATAATTTCTAACAATTAACCCTGAAATCACCATTAAGTTCAACGTTACCTTAAGGATGTATAAATATTCGTATAGCGGTAAAACAATTTTTAGTAACAGCATTACGCTTTGTCAGAGCCGCAGCAGCAAGCTTCTTGCTGGCTTCTTCAGTAACAGTTTTCCCCGAGTCGTTAGTTGTCGGTTCAACAACTGAAGTTACAGTGACGTGGGAGTTGATGGGAGCCTCTTCAGTCTCAATCACACAAATTTCTTTTCCTCGAACTTCAGTTTTCTCAGTTCCAATCTGCAAAACGCCGGAAGAAGTAGATGAAGACACACCTGCTAGAGGCGAACTGTCCGTCTAGGTGTTGGTACTCTAACAACTATAATTGTAGGAACCTGAACATATTTGTTATAGAGACATCTATCTTTATACCTGTTGACCAATACGGGGATGTACTGCGTCCGGCAAATCCACCAGGTATGCTCCTGAATCTTCGATTGCTGGTTGACCTCTCAAAAACTCCCTGTCACCCGGTAACGAAACCTGACTGTCCGATTCTCGTGGATATTTGAATTTGAATAGGTTACTGTTACTAAAAGTCGGGGATAACATTTCAGAAGCTGGGTAATTGTGAGAGTTTAGAGTCTCCAACTTTTTCTGGGCCACACTTACACATCTTGGATCAGTACAAACCATGATATTGGGGTCAGCCCGAGCTTGATAACCCACCAGGTCAAAGCTAACGGAACATCCCAGTGTCCTGAAGTTATTCACAAGCTTCATCGTCTAAAATAAGATCATTAAAGTCAAAAATAAGGTCATTAAGGTCAAAAATAAGGTCAATAAGGTCAAAAATAGGGTCACTAAGAGGATCAACCGTAATTAGAAATATGTGTAATTGTAAGGTATACATCTTTAATATTATCGATTATATCACCATCATCAAAAACGTGTACAACAAACTATGTAAAATCTCGGTAAAAAAACGGTTTTCAAGACAATAAAAATAGAAAATTATAAATCTAAACGGAAAACTTACTTCATCCGACGCCATCATCCACTTGGTGGGCGGAATGAGGTCATCTTGGGTCAATCCCAGATTATTTTCACCTCGGTCCATGCCTATCTCGAAAATGCCCCAGAAATCTCACTGATCTTTCAAAACGTTCAATTTTCCAATCTTAATTTCTGAACTAAATTAAGTCAAACCAATTTTCAACACCTCCAAAAAAAGACTGACGACTTGAAAAAATACTTTTTTTTTGCTTTTTCCCCATTGAATAAACAGAATATACATAATATAATTGTTAATCCCTTGGCTTAAACGGAAATTTATAAGGGACGTTTTTCTGTTGTCCTTTGCCCTTTTAACGTATTAAAATAATGTTGGCGGGGGAAAAGCAAATATGATCATGTCCAGCGAGCTTGATTTAGTTCTTAATGCTATAATTAAATCTGGTGTCTTGCCATGTGCCTTTGTAATTGCTTTTATGTATTCGTATAGTATACTTTGAAATTACTCATATTTTTCCCTGAGGAAATGACCCAACCTTTGCCGTGTATTTGAGGTCAAATATTAAAAATTTCATTTCATTCCTTTGGCTGTGAGGGGTTGAACGTATTTAAATGGGAGAGATCCAAAATTACGTACGAATTATGATATTTCGACTCGAAAAATTTCCTACTGAGAATGTAAAATACTTTTCATTATCTTAATACACATAATGATATAATATAATGATTTACACGTCCATAAATGCTATATTTTATACTATACGATTATTTTATTTATTCAGGGATTCATATAATATTATAATTGGCTGGAATTATAACGATCCCGGCAGGAGACGACAACGCAATTGAGTTTTTTATTTTTACCTCTGGAAACTCTGGATAAAAATCGTAGTTCCTTCTGAATTATTTCTGACCAGAGTAAATAAATGTTAATTATTTTGATAATGGAGATTTTTTTCATTTTGCATACTAATATCATGACCGATTTAAATGTATGTGCTAAATAAGAAGATTTATAATTAAATCTATCATAATATGAAAAACTGAAATCAAAAAGAGAGGAAATGTATATACAAAAGTGAATTTAAGCCCCATAAAAGCCTTCATCAATCCTGGAATTCTTCCGTGGCACCGGCGGCAATCTTCTGGAGCGATCTCGACGAGGAATCGGAGTCCCAACATGGAATTTGAAAGTCGAAATGGGACTTGAATCGGAGGAGCCAGAAGTGATGGTGATGACTTGTTTCGAGCGTTTCAGCTCGTGATGATGAGGATGATGATGACGACGATGAGATGGTCCCGCTTCGGGCGGTTCCGGCATATTCCTGGACAAGGATTCCGTCCGGGAAATGGTTCGTTTTCGTCGCCGAATGGTTGGCTTCTCCGAGATTTTCATTGGCTTGAACAGAAGATTGTCTTCCGAGTCCGAGGAAGAGGAATTATTTGCTCTGGAGGTCTCCGGAGACATCTCTCGGGGCGGGGTCATCGGCGGGACCTTTCGATGTCCGCGGGCGATGGGGCTAACGTTCCATTTTGGAAGGTCCGTGAACTTGTTTTTTGCTGAGGGATGTCTGAAAAATAAAAAAAACGTGCTTATTTCTATTGGAATGAATTTTTATTTAGGGGTGATTGGAATATTATTTGGCAAGGCGGAAATTGAAGACTCTGCATGCAAAATACATTTTTCCAAGAGTTGAGTCAAACAATTATCTAGAGTCTCCAAAATATGTAGAAATCTGTAGAGAAGATAAAATGCCTAAAAGTTTTCGAAGAAACAAGAAAAAGGAAAAAAGTAAGTCTCCAGAAGAGTTCTCTTGAAAAGATTTTCAAAAGTCTAAAGAAAAATGGCCAGAAGTCTATAAAAAATGTCCAAAAGTGTAAACAAAAACCTTCAGAAGTCGAGAAAAAATGTCTCAAAGTGTGCAGGAAAATATCCAGAATTATAGAGATTCTTTTGTGGTAGAAAAGTCTACAAAAACGACCAAAATGGTAACAGAATTCACAAGTATACAGAAAAGTGTTTACAAAAGAGAAAAAGATATCCAGACTCCTAGCCTCAAGACAAAATGTCCAATGGTCTAAACAAAAAACTCCAAAAGTCTAAAAAAATGTCTATAGGTCTAGAAACAAAGACTGCAAATCTAGAAAACGTCCCTAGAAATGTAGAAAAAGCCTCCGAAAATCTAGAAAAAGCCTCTAAAAACCTATAAAAAGCCGCCAAAAATCTATAAAAAGCCTCCAAAAATCTAGAAAAAGCATCCAAAAATCTATAAAAAGCATCCAAAAATCTAGAAAAATGCTTCAGAAATCTAGAAAAAGTCGCCAGAAATCTAAAAAAGTCCAGAAATCTCAGAAAGACATCTCCAGAAATCCAAAAAAACCTAGAAATCTAAGAAAGACATCTCCAGAAATATAAAAAAAAGCCTAGAAATCTAAGAAAGACATCTCCAGAAATATAAAAAAAATATGTCGTGCTATATAGAAAAACATGTGTACAGTCAAGACTCTTTATAACAACATTTCTACATAACAACTATAACAAAATTATTTTTTCCGCACTTCGTACAAGTAAAGTACATATTAAATGTTCCATATTATGTAACAACATTTCCCATTAGTAACGATATTTTTTGCCCTTCCCTTCTCAGTGCTGTTATAGTGAGACTCCACCGAACAATGCAATTTAACACAAAAAAAAGATCCAAAAGTTTGGAAAAAAGTCTCCAGAAGTTTGGGAAAACTATACAAAAGTGTATGGTCCTAAAACCCGGAGGAAAACTTCAAGTACCGCAAATTAGAAATCGCAGAAAAGTCGTTAGGAAGCATCCGAACTTCCCAGAAATCAAACAAAAACGCAAAGAGCTAAAAGAATTTTTTATTTAAATCTGTTTTTACCTCGGGTAAGTCTTAAATTCCGTATTACTACGACAAGGTCCATGTGGCGAAGGACATCGGATCCATTTAGGGGAACTTTGAAATGGTTTCCAGGGACGAAATTTCCCTCTCTTCGGCGCCGGAGGCTTCCCCGAGTGGACGGTCTGGAACAAAAGGCCGCCCATTTTCCCCGTGAGATCCTCCATCTCCTCCGAACTCACCGACGACCAGCTCAGAAGTCGGGCTTTCACGCCTTTTTCCTTGAGCGTCGGCGTCGGGGATTTTGATGTTGCCCGGACCTCCCGGGTTTTCCGGACAGGATTGATCGACGAAGTGCTTTTTTTCCTTTTTAATTTACTCCTCAGCATTGCTACTGAACCCCCGGAAAAAAGTTCTTGGTCAAAAAAACAAAGTTTCCCCTTTATTTCCTTTGGAAATCAAATGACGAAAATCGTCCACACTTAAATTTTACGTCCTTCAAGTTCAACTTTTGCCTACAAATGGTTTTTTTTTTGGAAAAATTTTATTTTTTAGTTCCTAAAAATAACTTGGACAGCATAAGAAATTCCTGGTTTTAATCTACAAAATAATTCCAGTTCAAATGCTGTGTGAGAGTGTAATGCACTTGCCATTTATTTCCACGCATTTAATAAGGCTTTCATTTCATCAATAGAAAGCTTATCGGACTTTTTTTTGCATTCTAGTAATTACATTTCATTGCATATCTATACTATGGATTCATAGATATATGCATTACTATTAAATACGTACATACATTTTTTCTCCAGGAATGTGTATGGCTGCATCTTCTGTGTGTCATTGCTATCTGGATGGAATGCAATGCTATCAGCCCAGTGCTATAATTCCTAAAAAAAGGCAGTTGTGTACAACGTTTGGGAAAAACGTTTGGAAAAATGGTTTTATTGGCATTGTTAATTTTTTTTTATATCTGTAAAATCTGTATAGAAATTGTTTTTATACTTTTCAAGCTAATTAATTATTTTTATATCTGTAAAATGTGTATAGATATTGTTTTTATATACTTTTCAAATTTCAAATATGTTTTTTCAACGACATTTTACATGAATTAATTTAGGGCTTTTGAAACGGGATGGGCTGGTATACATTGAACAGTTTTGCCCTTGGTTTTTACTATTTTATTATTGTAAATTGCTTTCCATGCATCACATTCATTATGCTGGATTGTGACAGAAAAATATATGCAGGGTGACTCAAAGCTATGGCCATCTGATTTCTATATTGATCCAATTGCTTTTGAGCATTCTTTGGAATTCGAGCTTTTTCATGGCAAGAGATTCATATACATATAAGGCATCCCCAGTGATGTTGCCAAATGTTCAATTTGGTCGTGGACTAAATAAATAATTTGGAAAATGAACAGGCCAAATACTCAACTTTTAAATGGAAAACATCCAGAAAAATATGTGGGCTGAAGAACGCCATAAAACTGAGAATCTCCCGTGGGAATGAGCGTCTCAAGAGATGATAATCAAACATGTCTGGGAAGCAAAACAGGGTATGTTCAAAAAGCAAAGTTTGAGGAGGAAGCAAGAGCGGCTAATTATGAGGAAGCCACACTTAATTTTTATGAAGACGCTTGCATGTAATTTTCTTTCGATATTTTGTACAGGGTAATTTTTGAAGGATTCTTTTTTATTCTGATTTAATCTAACCGTGCAAATTCATTGGTACAAATTGCATTTATGGACGAAATTCATTTTCAAAATTATGAGTTTATCCCGGATTGTGTTTGAAAGAGTTCCAACCATCTTTGGTTACGAGACTGTATGCATTGGGGCATTTTATTTATTTATTTTATGTATTTTAGGACTTTTTTTTAATGCGTTTGAACAGCGTTTGAGGGTTTACATGCAATGTTTTGAGTCCTGGAACACGAAAGGGTTAAATGGACCAAGTCCCGGGATGTCTCATGGGATTCACGTTATGTGTATATAAGAATATGACAAGTAAAAATGAACGTAATTCAAAGGAACACACAAACGTTTCCATATTTTAAAAAACACAAAGTAAATAGAGCAAAAAAATTAAAATTACAATGAATTGCATATTTTGTACTTGTATTAATTCCGACAAAGAATGACAATGGTCAAAATGGCGTCCGGGAAGCCCCGGCGGGTATCCTGGTTCCTGACAAGCTACGACAATGTCTTGTTTATCCTGGGCCTCATTATTTTCCTCGCCGTCCTTACCCATTGGGTGGGGGCGGAGTCTGGAGAAAATCCTTCTTCAGGGACATCAAAATCTGGATCCATCAAAGAACAAATGAATCACGCAGTGGCTTTCCTGGAGGAAGATGAAACGACGGAGGAAGCAATGACCTACGACGAGGACACTGAGGCCCCTCCAGAAGAGGTGACGTCTACTATTGCCCCGGATCCTCCCGACCCGGAAATGTCCTCTCCGGGAATTACTATTGGACCAGGCGAAGAGGCGAACTCTGCAGGAATAACAACTGCTCCGGAAGAAGAAATGACCTCTGCCGCCGTTACGGATGAGCTCAAGCAAGAAATGACCTCTGAAGGGATTACAGGTGGTCCTGAAGAAATGATGTCCATGACCAGCACAAGTGACCCGAGTGCCGAGGTCACGGATGGTCCAAAAACGGATCCAGAAGTGCCTACACGCGGAGATGGGGATTACAACAAGGTCGTCAAAATAGGTATTTCTTCCATTTGGGATTCCCCCGTAATTGTTTTCATGCTAAATGAGCGGGATGTCAAAGGTCAATGAAATTACCGTGTATATTTTTTATCCGAATTTGTTTTAGCACTTATTTTCGAAAACCCCGATTCCGTTCCGTGGGTCGATGCTGCTATAAAATATTTGAATGCTAACGCGGGACCTGACATGAAATTCGAGGTGGTTAACCGATTCTTGGCCAGTCAGACAGTCGATGCGGTGGGATTGATCACTAAGTGTAAGTAAATTTTGGTGGTAATTTTGATGGTTTTTGGTGGTAAATATTCGTGGTAAATTTTGGTGGTAAATTTTGGTGGTAAATTTTGATGGTTATTGGTGGTAAATATTCGTGGTAAATTTTGGTGGTAAATTTTGATGGTAAATTTTATTGGTAAATTTTGGTGGTAAATTTTGATGGTAAATTTTATTGGTAAATTTTGGTGGTGAATTTTGATGGTTCATTTTGATAGTAAATTTTGGTGATTAATTTTGGTGGTTAATTTTGATAGTAAATTTTGGAAGTAAATTTTTATGGTTAATTTTTATGTTAAATTTTGATGGTAAATTTTAGTGGCAAATTTTGGTAATACATTTTTAAAGTGTATATACCGTAATTACTCGAAAGATGGCCCGGGCTAAGTTGAACGATTTCATATTTAGACCCCGGCCTTCTTCAGAACCCGGCCACCTTTAGGGGCGGCTACCTCTATTAAGCTTAAGCCATTTATTCTAATTATATCTACCCAACACTATATGAGCGCAAGATCAAAATAACGAAGATAGCAATTTTCTGTTAACCAGGACCACTTTAATCTGAATCCGAGATCGAATCAACTTCAAAAGGACCCAGTTGGTCCTTTTGAGGGAAGTAGTACATATTACGTCATCAATCGGGGTCAGTCAGTCCCTCAGATCCTTCCATTTACCGCAATGCTATTCTGTCATCACCATAGGGGTCAGTCAGTCCTTTTCACCCGGAAAAAGGATGACGTAATATGTACCAGCTCCCTGAACTCTCCGTGTTCTTATTCATTTCGAATTCACATTAAATTCCCATGCAGCTGCCTCGACAGAATTATCTTTATCAAATTTAATTGCTTCTAGTTTTAACTTTACACTGAACGCACGCCTTTTATTCATGTTGCTAGTATTAGCTTGAGCTACTCAAATATACACGAACACATTAAATTATTTGAACAGTTGAAATTAAAAAGTAGCTTGAAGTTAGCAACACCGAAATAAATTATAATTTCCCGTTCCGGCGGCGTTTGTTGGCAATAGTGGCCGCTCTGTGTCATTGTAATTGAAAACATACATCGTATAGCATAGAAATTGCAATGACATTCAGCTAATTAAAGACCGGGCCATCTTTAGAGACCCGGCCAACTTTTGAGCAGGCTATCTCTACGCGCATGTCTCAAAATACCCGGCCATCTTTCGAGACCGGCCAACTTTTGAGTTAGGCCATCTTTCGAGTAATTACGGTATTTTGATTGAATATTTTAATTCTGTTACAAAACTGCGATGATATTTGCACTGAAGTTTCAATTTAGTTTGATTCCATTTACAGTGTGCAAGCTAATAGATTCTCTCCAAAATGACCAGGACGTGAAGCCTGACCTGATTCTGGACCTGACCGTGACGGGGATTGCGTCCGAATCGGTCAAAATCATCACGAAAACCTTGAAACTTCCCACAGTCTCCGCCTCCGTCGGACTTCATGGTGATGTCCGGTAAGTGTCCAGGTTGATCTAAAAAATCCGGGGTTTCTTGCCATTTAATTTCCTAAAAATCTTAATTGATTCGGTGAAAATGATCCAAAAAAATGTTTGAAACAATCTGATTTTAATTTGATTTGTTTTTTAAAAATTTGAATTTATCAAGTGAATGGTCTTTGCTGTCGGTGGAAGAAGAGAAATATCTGATTCGCATCCAACCACCGCTGGACATCCTGGACCAGGCCTTTCGTTCGCTCACGGAGATGCAGAACATCTCCAAAGCTGTCATTTATTTTGATCCACGAATTGGTTTGTTATTTCCATATTTTACAATTTAATTATAATTCGGTTTTACTTCAGAAAATTGGCAAATTTATAAATTATAAAATAAACTTATCAATAATTAAACAATTTGTTTTATCCCAAAGAAATCAATCACAAATCAAAATCTGTGTTGAGGGACGCCCCGGTCTTTCACACGGTAATTCACATTCCTCATGAGAAGCCCTTGAGAGAGCGCTTTCGCCGGCAACTGAAGAAATGGCAGGAGGTGGGCTATGAGCACATCTTCATTGTTGGGAGGTCAGAGGTCATCTCCGCCGCGCTGGAAGAGGCTGAGAATTGGAATTTCGTTTGGTATGCCTTGTCCACGGTAATCACAATTTTTGGTTGACTGTAACTCTTAAAACAATTCTTCCTATAGTCTAAAAAATATGTCTACTATTTTAATATTACTCTCAAAAAACATTGGCGCAAGAAAACGTGTTTATCTTGCTCATTTAAATTGTATAAACCAAAAATTATATCCGATTTTAATTTTAGGATGGAAAGACAATCTCCTGCCCTTCCTGCCAGAAGGATTGGATGTTCTTGCTCCTGACTCCAACGTACACTCCAAAGTCGGGAGATAATTTCCTGAATTTACAAAATTTGGACCCGCGAAATATCCAGGGTGGATTTTTTTACTATCTCACCATTGACTCGGCCCGCGCAGTGGCGTAAACTAGTTTAATAAAATTATTAACAAGGAATGACATCCGAAAAAGTATGAATTACAATTCGAATTAAATTACGCGTTTTTCCTAATTATGAATACAAATTTAAAATTCTGATATCTAAAATATGAATTCTAATTCCAATACAATTTTATTCAAATATTCAGACATATGAATACGTCTTCAAATACTTTTAGAATATTTAAACAAAAATATTTTAAATGCAATCTGGCATAATTTGTAGCTTAAAATAAACGCAAAATCAGTATACAAAATTATAAATTGATTGCGGAAATCTGATTTTGCCAAAATCGATGCTTTTAAGGACGAAATTGTTGTATTACTGCCAACTGAAAAAATAAATGTTGCAATGCCTTGATTTTGCAACAAAACAAACTTGCCCGAAGGCGGGAATTAGTAACATAGAAGAATTTTCGAATACAAATAAAGTATTGGAATTCAAATGTCAACTTTTGAATACGAATTTGAATTTCGAATGTATTTGTAATTATAAATTCCAATTAAAATACTTTTCTGACAAAAATATGCATACAAATTCCGATCAAAATACTGAAAATTATTAATATAATTTCGATTTGAATTCGAATACCGATTCGGATGTCATACCTTGATTATTAACAATTAAATATTTAAGATTATAATTCATATCTGCGTAAATACGTTAATTCACCGAGAATCCAGTTACTCGGCTACACAAAGTTCTTTTTGAATTCACGGGTCTACAGGATTCAGAAGGAACGGAAATTCTGGCGGAGGTCGGACATCGGGAAGATTCCTTGTGTAAATTTTGATTTGAGAGCGCGATATCCCAATATTGACATCGATCTGCTCTCCACCTTGGAACAATGGCAGAGACAGAATGACCTCCAGGGAAGCTACGTCTTCGGAGTTCCCAGTGAGGTGGGGCAGCCCGGGACATTGAACCATGCATTAATTCACCTGGAAATCCAGCAGGTGGAGATGTCATCCTCACAAATGAACCGAACCACCATTGGCAATTGGACAGCGGGATTGACGGGGGCGAATTTGATTCAGCTGGAGCGAGATGGAGCCAAGGACCTGGGCGTGTACGGGCATTACAGTCCGAGGATTCTCCGGGTAGTCACCTGCATTGTAAGGATCTTTTATCATTTGAAGCCCATTTTTTCATGAATTTTATTTCGTTTTGGACACCTTTTTTTTTTAAATTGTGGACGTTTAATTAGTTTTTTTTTTAAATTCTGTAAATTCAGAATCCTCCGTTGGTATACTGGAAAAAGGATTGCACTAAGGTCCAAGATCCGGAGAAGGGCGAATGGGACCACTGTTACTCTGGCTACAGCATAGATGTTCTGGACACGCTGAAGAAGCAGTTGAATTTCAATTACACTATCCGCCACATCGTCAATTTTGGGGATATGGACCGGAGGTCGGAGTGGAATGGGACCATGGGGGAGCTCTTGCACCAGGTTTTATTCTAAAAATGAAAATATTTAAAAAAAAAAAACAATATTTTTACTCACGCAAATCAGAAGGGAATCATTTGGTGGTGATCACAGTTATCTACTCCGAAATTTGTACACTTGATAGGAAAATTTGTTCACTTTGCTGTAATATTTGTCCACAAATATGGAGAGACATCTGTAGAAACATTTGCAGAAAATAATTATTCAAACTTACAGGAATGTGAACAGAAATTTGTAGATTTTGCAGGAATTTATTATTTTTATTTTGCTTTTATTTTATTTTTTATTATTATTTTGCAGAAATTTACTTGACAAAGAAATGTGACCAGAAATTTGTCAACAAATTTACAGAAATTATTGCTACAAAGAAATGTGACCAGAAATTTGTAGACTTTGGAGAAATTTAGTATTCAACTTTCAAACAAATGTGGGTAGAAATTAGTAGAAAAATTTACAAAAATTTATTATTCCACTTTACACAGAAATGTGAATAGAAATTGGTAGACATATCACAAGTTATTGTTCAAAGATATATGTACAGCAATTCGTAGATACATACTTTAGCATAGAATTTTGTTCAGAAGTTTGTAGCTACATTTGTATAGAGAAATTTGTTCAGAAATTCGTAGACATGCACATTTGTACAAACAATTGTTCGTATACAGAAAGTTAGGGAGAAAATTTAAAATAAAAAACGTACATAACAGGAAATTTGTTGGGAAAATTGAAGCTAAATTGCGAAATATTGAGATATTTATTGGGAATTACGTACACAAGATTTTGGCAAGTGTGCAGAGAACATTGGGGAATACGTAGCGAGAAATATCTTGTCAAATCAGCAGATGAATCGAAATTAGTGTAAAACACGGATTTGTTTATTTGGACTTTCTTTAATTTGTTTTTTTGTTTGTTTATTTATTAATGTTCTTCCTGGATGTACAGAGAGCGGATATCGCTCTGGGAGCGATGACGATCATGCCGGAGCGGCTCCGAGTGGTCGATTTTACCATTCCTTACCACCCACTCGTAGGCTTCACCTTCGTCATGCAAAAGTCCAAGCTCCCCGCCGCCCACTTCAAATTCATGATGGTCCTGGAGAAGGACGTCTGGATGTGCATCATTGGAGCCTACGTTTTCACCACGTAAAAAAAACAAATTAACGACGATCCTCCTTTGAAAGTCCGCTTGCGGGAATTTTGAAAATCAACAAAAATTGTAAATTTAAATTATATACTATAACATTTAATAATTACTAATCCTATACAGATTACTTCTATTCATCTTCGACAAGTACAGTCCCGCGAGCAAGCAGAACGAGAATGAGGAGTATATTGAGAATGAGGTGGAGGAGGAATCCACTCGGGTCTTTACCATCAAGGAATGCATGTGGTTCTGCTTCACCTCCATGACCCCACAGGTTAAGAGTCAATTTAAGGCAAATGTCAATATTAAAGGTCTCTATAAATAATAATATTTATTTAAATTCCGAAAAAATTTTTTTACTAGGGTGGCGGGGAAGCCCCGAAAGGGTTATCGGGCCGGCTGGTGGCATCCACCTGGTGGCTTTTCAGCTTCATCATCATCGCCTCCTACACGGCCAATATGGCGGCTTTCCTGACCGTGGCGAGATTGGCCAAGCCCATTATCAGCTTCGATGACCTCATCAATCAACATCGGGTTCAGTTTGCCCCGGTCATGGCCAGCTCCGCCTATTTCTACTTTGACCGCATGGCCAACGTGGAGCAGATCTTCTATGAGTTTGGCGAAAACATTTTCCATTTAAAAAAAATTACTCATATTATATATGTATATACATACATAGTAATTTTTTGTAATTTTTCTGGAACTTGGTTTTATTGGTAATAAAAAGGAAATGGCGGGATCTGAGTTTGAACGATTCACTTACGGATTGGGATCGCTCCCGCCTGGCCGTTTGGACCTATCCAGTTAGTGACAAGTACACCAAATTGTGGCAGGCGATGATATCCAATCAGCCGCCGGAAACGTACGCGGAAGGAGTGGAGAAGACATTGTATGTGGACCCAGAACATCCCAATTTGATTTTCGCCCTTGTTGGTAACCTCAATTATTAAGTCTTTAATTCATTGGAGGCTCAAAAATATTATTTTTTATTTTATTTTAAATTTTGAGGCGAGGAAACGGACTTGAAATATCTGACGATGATTCACTGCCAACTCAAGATTGTGGGAAAGCCCTTTTCCCGTCGAGCCTATGGCATTGCCGTCCAAAAGGGCTCACCTTTGAAAGATGAGCTAAATGAGGGGTAAATTGAGCGACTGTAAAAATGTAGATGAAATGTAATGGAAAGGTTTGAGATGCGAATAATTCTTCCAGATTGGCCAAGATGAGATACCGCCGAGAGCTGGAGTACTTTCACAGGAAATGGTGGGCCAAGAACCCGGAGAACAGGCATTGCTCCAGGGAATTGACGATTGATGATGGGATCGGATTTGGAAATCTTGGTATGTACAATCTATAATAAGACATAAGGCATAAGACGGGAGGAAACCTGTGCTAATTTAACCCTTTCGGAATCCTGGGATTTCTTGCTCATTTTAATAAAAACAGACTTAATCTGCAAAATTTTAATCTGGCACACTTATAATACCTGACATTTAGGTGGAATTTGGGCAGTTTCCGCCGGAGGCGTGGTTCTTGCTTTTGTGACTTCATTTCTGGAAATTATTTATTTCAAACTGAGCAGTCGAATCCAAACTTTCACCACCAAAGTCCGTGAGATGAATACCAATAATAGGGTCCTTAGCTGGATGAAGTCCAAGCGACAGGAAACCAATTTCGAAACGGATTTCAAGTATACTAAAGCTCTTTCTTTTAAAATTAGTAATCAATATTCAAAACGTTTATTAGACTAATTTACTTCAGCGTTGAGTATTTTTGAAACATCTTACAGAACGGATTATTCAAGCAACCTACAGAACATGACGGATACCACGAGCGGCAAGGGCTCCGAAATCCCATGTGTGGATTAACGGTCGTGTTGTGACAAAATGATTTTCAGGATTAAGGACTTGTGTGTCTGTTTTAACTTAACATTTAACTTCCCTTTGGGTCATGTATTTCATTTTTGCCAGAAGCTAAAAATCTCAATTTGAAAATTCTAGTAATGCATATACAGAAAACATGATGTATTTGACTTTGTTCCAAAACATATTGGGAAGATTGCACATTTTAAACTATGGGAAAACTAATAAAAGTCAGCCTTGCTTTGTCTTGTCTTGAGCATACGGATACGAATGTATTCCCAGGTGTCTGTTGATATGCACGTACATTTAAAGACCAGAATTAATTATATGATTGAACAGGTAACATTCATTAAAGCGCATCAGGTCAATTTAATCGAACTTTGATGATTGTAAAGGGCCAATTTATTCGAGAGGACACTAATCAGCTGCCTGAGGCGCCAGAGCGCGCGGAAAAATGTAGTAAAGCATTAATATCAACAATCGTTTTAAAAAATACCTATATAGATATAATACTAATCTGGAAGTACGCAAAAACGCAACTGAAGGAGCTAAAAACTAAAATTAATTAACTAATGAACTAACATAATTAAGAAAATGTTAGTTATAGAAACACATTATTAAGCTTCCTTTCACTCGCCCTCATGTAGGAGTAAACTCTGGGTTTCAATCTCCTTCTTGTGAACGGACACCACCCAAATGAAAAATGATCTGAATCCCAAGGGGACGACAGCACCTGCCCAAACCAAACAAAAGGTGGTGAATTTCAAGGTCGCAGCGCATGCGATTAAACCAATGACATTCAGGACCAAGAAGATTCCTGCGAAAACCATCCAAGCGCTAAGAAGCTTCCGCTTTCGCTGTTGATTTGAACATAGAAAAAACAAAGTTGCACATAATTGTCACAAATCAATACGGGTTTTTCGTCGAAGTAGTTCAACAAACAACTAACAAACTAACAATAACGCTCTTGCAAGCAGATAATCGATCAATTGTTTTATTGTTTACACATACCGAGAATGTTCCAATGAGCAGAATCCCACCCATGAGCACCGACAACAAGGAGAGTAAGATGAAGAAAGACACGACGACGAGCACTAACCAACAAAATTAAGACAGCTCATTAATTAACCGTTAAGTCATTAAGTAACAATAATAGACTCATTCATATTCATCTTCATCAATAACCTTGATGATATCATCATTGATTTCATTATTGACTAAAACATCCAATACTGAATTACCGGCCTAACTAACGGATATCAGTTGGGGTAACAAGTAACAACACGTGAACTTATTCATGAACACTTACACACATCGATGATAAGGTCAAATTCCCCATGACTGAGCTTCCTATCCAGCAGATCTTCCAGGTCACGTCGGGTCAACCGAGTGACTCCCAGCACGGCTAAAGACAGTAGGGTCGTCACCAAAAGATGCCAAACCTGCCATTTGATAACACCAAAAACAAACAATTTGAGGTTATTAAACCCAGACAATGATTGACAAAACAAACCAACTGTATCAATAACATAATTTAGATTCAAGCATGATTCAGGTTAACTTTCAGCGTTGATCTTTTGATTCAAAATGATTTCCCGAACTGGATCAAATCAATCAAGAATCATTATCCATCAAATGTTCCAGAAAGTGGTTAAGTCTGCTTGATACGTTTGTTACAAATATTACAATTTAACACAACGCTTACCAAAGTATGTAGGACCTATAGTAAATTAGGATAATCTAATAATTACGTTTAAGCACTAGTTTGGTTACAAAATCACAAAATTATATTTTAAAAAAACTTACAACTTCCATCCAGCCAATGGCCTTGGCCCAACATCCGGAACCGCAACAGCAGATATCACGTTCTTCCATTGTGATTGATTCCATTTGATACAAGCTCAAATCAATGATTCAAATCAAATGACCCAGAAATGACACAGTATAACGTGACAAAATTAGAAAGAATAAACTATATACGTATAGGTATGTGTATATCTAGACAACAACCGGTAACTAGCAACGGCCGTTGTTTTAAAGGAAAAAACAATGCTGAAAACCAAAGATGTTTTAGTTGATAGTTAAAAAAAACACCCGACTAGATTTATTGTAAATTGTAAAAATAATAATTTTCACTCGTCTGGCCTTATCATTCAAAGGTGATAAACGGAGGACGACAGGACTAATTGTTATCATTTGACCTCGGCCATGCACCTGATAACAACTTCGATATGGATTAAAATACGTAGTAAAACACAAAGGGGCCATCCTTTTATTATGTTATCAAAAATTCCCATCAGCCAAATGCCCTGATTGGGTATTTTAAAGGAGGAAAAAGGAGTTTGGAGCCAATCGCCTACCTTGGAGGCTTCTCGCTCTCTTCTCTATAGAATTGAATGTGTAAAAAAAAGGTTCATACAGTGGACTCTCTCTATAACAACTCTCCTTATAACAACTTTTCCATATAACAACCATTTTTACCCTTCCCTTCAAGGTTGTTATAGCGAGAGTCCACTGTATTCATTAAGCAAAGTTCGGATTATTTAATAACAAAAGGCTCGTTAGATTTGGATGACGGATTAATCGGAACTTTGGATTTGAATTGCCAATCGGGATTACATCCCGAATTCCCGATTTTAATCCGGGCTTGTGGAATCACGGATTACAGGGATTAAATATTTAAAAATATTGATCGTTTGCTTATATATGTATACAAATTACCCGAAAGGCTGTTTCAATGGAAGAGTTTGGGAATAATTTTATTTTGCATGGAAATCCCTGCATAAAACCAATTTTGTCAATTTTTTTTACTAGTCTTAAAGTTTCTCCGTCATGTGCATGGCCAAAAACATTATTTTATGGCTATAGTAGTTGCATTTAAGAGCATCTGTTTTAATGCCGTCAACACGAGTAACGTAAATGTACCAGTTATGTAATAAAATATAACATTACTTAATTGCTTTCCAATCTTACTTAATTTTACTTAATCTTAATTTCCTTTGTTGTAAAATACTAAACCAACTCGAATTAAACTGCCATTAGCGTCTAGAACTTTCCTTAATAAGAAAATAAATGTTACAGGATTTCAAGTTCCGCCTTCGTAGCGACATTCGCTTCAATAAAGCATAAAAAACGTCGCCACAATAATTTTTTTTGGGGGTAACAATTACCATTCATCACATTTGTCATGTGTACAGGGTGAGCAATAACTCCTGATATTACTTCCCATTCTGCATGGTGGATGAGAAATGACTGAGACAGCACGAGCGAATCACTTGGATTTAAACAATGCCAAGCCTTTATTGTTGCTAGACAGTACGTATGTAGTAGTAATTTTTTTGGCAATTATACATGTATTGTAGCGAAAAATTTGTTTTTGGTTTTGGGATTTAATGTTTTTTTATAAAAAATGCCCAGTAGCGAAAGCAATACTAAGGAGGCAACAGTACAGAGCAAAAAAAGTATCCTTTGGCTAAATCCAAATTTAATGAGAACTAGAATATATACAACCCATTTAAGTGTGCAGATTTTGAAAGACGACGCCAGTTGAACGCAGAATGTTGTGGGAAATTTTGGTGGCTATTTTTGTCATACTTCTCGCGGGGTTCGTGTACATATTTGTGCATAAAAATCCATGTGGAAAGGGTGGAAAGGCCCTACCCGGTCCGACACCGTGGCCCATCGTGGGCAACATTTTCGCCCTCGCACCGAAGCCGTATGTCCCGCTGAGTCGATGGACAGAAATTTATGGGCCTTTGTTCACCGTCAAATTTTTTCATCAAACGTAACATACATTTTTTGAATGAAATATGTACATCAGGGGCGCACAGGAATTTGGGTTTACGCACTCAATTTTATCACCTTAGCATTGTCAATGATGACCAGAATATTTGGACCTGATTTTAATTTATCTGCAGCTATAATTAGTGAGAATCAGGATGTATTCGACCGCATTTGTTTGCAATTTCCACCGAACGTATTGCTTCACATAACGCAGTAAAAGTTTTGAGCATTTATTGTAATACATTCCCTGAAAATTTGTGTTTTTCGATATTTCCTTGACAATATTTCCTGAACATTGGTCTCACAAATTCGCGAAAATTTTGTGGTTTTACACACTTCCTATTGATACATTGACTTACAAAGTCTTTGACAATTTGTCTGACAAAGCCTCTGGAAATTTACGTTTTCAATCATTTTTGTCTTACAAATTGGCTCCAATTTGTGTTCTTATGCACTTTATTGAACATTTACTGTCGAAAACTCATGTTTGCAGCAATTTCCCTGATAATTTATATTTTTGTAGCAATTTACCTGATAATTTATATTTTTATAGCAATTTACCTGATAATTTATATTTTTATAGCAATTTACCTGATA
>JAQGBT010003557.1:0-19200 GCA_034698585.1 Disparrhopalites patrizii | reverse complement strand
GCAAAATGCATTGCGGCGGTCGGCATAGGGGCAGTTGGTTTTGTGGCAGTTTGTTTAGGGGCAGGTAGCCGAACACGGTTGAGAGAGCCGCTAATATCTACTTTTGTTGTAGGACAAGTACGATGATGACGCAAAGGAAAGCCACTATTCAAATATTTGACTTGCCATCACATTTATATCTACTGACTTGTGGGCCAAGAAAGGGAGAAAAAGGGGGGAGGGGGAGTATTTCCCTCATATTTCCCCCTCCTGTAAAAAAAAATTCTCTTACGTATACAGAAACATAATATTTGACCGTCAAATGGGCGGGTTATTCCTGTACGTGTAGAACGGGTATAGTGGGGGTGATGACAAATAATGGGAGCATTACCTTCTTATAGTAAACAAGGGGGAAAAACATAAGTAGACGGAAGCACTTGAATCTGTCTGGTATCGTAGGTGCACATGACTGGATGTATTACTGACCTTGTAGTAGTCGCATGTGTAAACATCTCTGGACAAGCCGAAATCGGAGATCTTCACCACGCCATAGTTGCCCACCAAGCAGTTGCGAGCGGCCAAATCTCTGTGTACGAAATGTTGAGATGACAAGTACTTCATTCCTTCACAGACCTGGTACGCAATATCCAGGAGCATATCCTATGAAATTCCAAAAATGCGGAAAAAACACAAAATGTACACAACATTACATATTTATAGGATTTATATACCAGTACATTTTGCAAATCAACAGGAAAAAATAGCGTTGAAGCCTGAATAAACAGGGAATACTGCGCTGTGCTTTTCCCCGACTTTCTCCATACAGAGAAAGTCTCTGCTTTCTGCGTTATACACATTTGTACGCATACACATACATATTTATTTAAATGACGGATACACATCTCCCAGCTTATTCTCCTCCCGGTTTGATTCAGGCGATTCTCTAAAAAAAATTCTCTAAAACAAATTTTGAATTAATGTTTTTTTAAAATTATTTACCGTTATAATTCATAATTCCTTCGCATTTGAAGCTTCTCTGGTACACTATACTGATGGAAATTTTATTGAGCTGTGTACCTAAGCTTGTTCAATGAAGCGTAGATATATTTTTTACGTGATGGGAATTCATTGTGGGTAAGGTGGGAGAAGGAGAAGAATAAATGCGTCATGTTGTAGGTCTTAATACATACATATATAGCTACAGGTAACCATTTGCATGTAACTGTATTTCATTCAATCACTATTGTGTAGTCTAGACACTCAAGAACAATAATAATATTACTTGTAACTAAAAATTTGGAGTTGGCAAACAGCTGTGACACTTTCCACTGACTTTCCTTCCTGGTGAAACTTGGAGGACAATGTCTCACATTCATGAATTTCTATGACTATTATTATTTTCTCCTCAGAGAAATCTATATATAGCGGACGTAATTTGGGGGGACGAAGAGAATTTTCTTTGGGGATGGAATCATTAATAAAACAGTGGCGGGTCTCTTGCCATCTGACTCTTTCCTTCTTTCTTTCTTTCTCGCCTCCCGTCTATCACTCCCTCCAAGAAATGGGAATTTGGAGGTGTGGGCGTGAATGCACCGGTATGGTAATTTATACAAAAGTTATTCTCTCCGTTACAGTGGAAGATGGAGAAAAAGACGAGGTAGAAGAAGATGCAAACATTGGAGTTTGGCGAGCAAACAAACGGAAGAATGGAACAGGTAGCATTTTTCCCCTCCCACTGACTCCACGCCCAAATGTCGTCAGCGAGTTTTGTGGCTTTTGACTTAAGGAAGGGAAAGTAATTCAATCCTAATGAGATCCATTTTACTCCTTTTGTGAGTAACTTTCCCCTTTTGCGGACAATATATCTCAGGTAAAGTATGGGCCTATAGTACCCGTATGTATCCTTTTTTGCGGCCAAACAATGCACACGTTTTCCTCCCTCTTCGTACCCTCATCGTGAGTCTCTCTTAGCAGCCATGGAGGAGATAGAGAAGGATAGACACACAAAAAAACGGGATCTGATACTTTCTTTTTCGGAAGTAAAGTTTTGTAGCCGATTAAAAGAATCTATTTTCACGTAATAAAATTTTCTCCACTGGAGATCTGGTTACCAATTTGTTCAGTCATTCTTGTGGAAGCACGTCTTTCGAGGAGATTTGTCAAATGCGTCAGTAAAGGTTTGGAGAAAAGTAAAGTATATAGCCAACTAGGAGGGAGAAATTTAATCACCCTCCATCACAAGTTGTACGTCTTTTGTCCGTCCAAAACCGTCCTCCCCCAACTTTTTCCTGGTTCCAATCATCAATGTATCCATACATGTGTCTGCATGTATCCCTGTCTATACTTATTGTAGAAGGCCAAGTTATCAACTGGGTAATCAGGATGATCGATATGAAGAAAAACCCACTGTCGTTCCGTCTACGGCGTCACTTATTATGTTTCCATTGACTGTACACATACTTATTTGTTTAAAGCTCAAAAAGTTTGAGTACGCCTCACCGGCTCCTTCCAAATTTGCAAATACAAGGAAAAGCCGAAGGCGAGAGAAAGTATGGGGAGAATATACAAAGGGAAAAGTCGGGAAGGTAGCAGAATGGGATGAAGAAAAGATACTTCATTATTCTTTTTCTATATTCATTCATTTGACTTTCCCAACTACTCTCATTAATTTAGGTGATGAAGGAAAAATTCAACGACGTCAGCACCCTTGGTACGTGCCATGTATCTTTATATGTGTACAAACTACGTGGGAGGTTCCAATGATGGCATGGTGCATTTCCATTCCTTTTGTTACATTCATTTCATTTATTTGTACAAAAATAAGAAGAATATTTCCTATCGAGCCATCCGATGAGGCCGTTCCTAGTATCATATTTTCATGAATGAGCAAACTTAACACAATATGTTTCATTACTATGCCCACGTGGTGCACGGTCAGGGTGAGAAGACGTAACATGTGCTAATTATTCATGCTGCTTTCTTGCTAAAAACTCCAAATGATAGCTATAGGCCGTGGTGATCGTAAAAAAAGCGTGAGAAAAATATTTTTGTAATGTATAGGTTTGCCTATTTTTTTTAATAATTATACGTACTTTCTTGTTCATTCATTTGAGCTAATTGCTTTTTGACACAAAAAAAGGACTTTGAACGTATATTTGTAGCATACGGGCACAAACTGGGTTAGGTCCGGATTTGTTATCATTGGAATTCCAAACATTGTAATGATTTTAGATGCTTCAGAGACGTTTTTGGGAATACTTGAAAAACATATTCTAAAACAAGCGTTCTAAAATCAGTAGACAATAGATGCGATGCAAAACCCACCTACTATAGATTTCTGGATTACCCACTGTTTTAGGCTAGTACGCAATCCATAAATCTGGAAAACCTGGGATATTTTAGTTTTTCAATACAACCAATTTGTTAATTGCTTCTGTAACAATCGTCTGGATTCCCTCGCAAAACCTTTTCAAACTGAACCCGGATTGTGTCTATGGCTCCTGTACATGGAAGAAATCATTTAATACAAAACAATAAAGAGCATGTTGTTGAACTCACAGCCAGTTGTTTCCCGGAGACTTTTGTCACAAATGAAGGAGGAAGCTTGTCCTTTTATAATGACTTTCACGCCCATACTTTCCCTATTATTTCTACTGGGAAGAATCAGGAAGAAGACTTGGCGAGACTTGCTAATTTTTTCTTGGTAACGAAAGAAATACAAAAGGAGCTTATGTTAGGGTTCATATAGAAACAAGCACAAAGTTTTATCTCGTTCCACTTTTTCTGCTTTTTTTCGTGTGGAAATCGCTCCATATTTCTGAGGCTCTTTTTCATTCTTCCTCAAATTCTCTCTCTTTCTCTCCTTTTCTGTCTCTTTCTCTCTCTTTTCTCTCTCTTTCTCTCTCTATTTCTCTCCTTTGCTTTCTCTATCTCTCCTTTGCTCTCTTTCTCTCACTTTTGCTCACTTTCTCTCTGTTCTCAATCTCTTTCTCACTGTTGCTCTCGTTACTTCTCCATTTCTATCCCTTCGATTCTCTGTGATTCCCTCTCTGTCTCTCCGCAATACGATAATGATTGGTAATACTGGAGAAGAAAGCGAAAAAACGAGAGAGTATGACTCGGTCACGAGTAAAAAAGACGAGTTTGCTTTGACGGTACAAGAAGAAAGAAAGTTGACTCCCTACTGTGGGAATTACTAAATCTAAGATTTGACAAGAGCAACAAAAAGTACAGCCTAAAAGAACTTGACAAGACCAGTGAATCCATTTATTCAATGCCACCAGCTTCTTCAGGTATTCCCAGCGTTGCTGCAGATAAGTAAGCAGAAAATGGAATTGGAGTTGTCAGGCATTTTTACAAAGTTTTAATGGGCTCTCGAGATTGTGCTGGAGTTTAAGTATAGAATAATCTTTGAAAAATTTCGTGGAGAAAAAAGTCACACAGCAGGGAAGAATAGGAGGGTTGCATAGTAGGGAAGTAAAGGGTGGAAATACTATTGCACTTTTTCTTTTTGCCAGACACTCACTGTCAAAAGGTTCTGATGGCATCCTTTTTTGCTGTTGTTGACACTTTAATGTGAACCACTCACACTCAAAATTCTTCCTTCCCTCCGAAGCCGATCTTGTCCTTATAGCGCTTCAAATTTATTGTTTTCCTTGGACGCCCTCATGTTGGTGGAATAAGTGCAATTTCATTTTTTTTTGCTCATCTTTTAAGCCGCAGAAGAGTTGTACAAGCTTATCAAAAAACCCTGGCTTGAAGCCACAACAAAGTGGCAAACTTTCTACAAAAAAATGGCAGAGTTTGAACTCCCTCAAGAAGACATTGTCGTCATCGAAAGAGGCTAAATACAATTTGTGGACTTGTCTAAAACCTTGTATTTGAGTCAAGTGTCCTTAGAAATTAAATTTGCTCCAGCAAATGAAGGCCTCTTTGTAGTTAATAAAAAGGCACACAAATTTCCTTGAATAGTAAATATTGGGCTTTTACGTGGGAGAAGAAGCTTCTATTTAAATTTTATCGACAAGCATCCCCCGTTTATGAAGAAACTACATCACTATAAAAGTGCTAGAGCGTAGCCTCGATCCCACGTATGTATATGTACGTGGTTCTTGGTTCAAGAATTTCCACCAAACAAAAAATTCTCCTTGAAATACTTTCACTTTCCAGGAAATTCTTCAAGGATGAGTAATAAACGCTCAAAAGCACGTCAATATCCCTTCCAATATTTACTCCTTCACATCCCTTCCCCACATTGTTTGTGTCTTCACCTTCTCATGTCTCAAAACCATTGTTTGTCTCATCCTTCAGGAAAAGTTGGCGGCTAGTGTTTTGCGACAAAAGAGAATGAATGAATGAAAGACTGTGCATGTGAATAAACTAGAGGGAGGAAATCACATCATCAACATTACTAGGACCCAAAATGGGAGGGGTATATGTGCTTGGGTGTATGTTTACGTGGGTAGCACTATTATTTTAGATTATTATGGTACGACGATAAAACCCGGATAATCCTAGTGCTTTCCCTAATTCTTCCCAATCACGTACGTGCGTATACATAGCACACGTACATAAAATCTAAGCATGGGCTTCAAAAGGTATTCAATTAATTTTATCTACTACCGACTGCCACTCGCGGTAAAATTTTCCTCTATAGATTGGCAAGGGAGAATCAAAAATCGTTAAATGTAGTGTGTAATCTCTACCAACGAGTAGGGAGTATTTTTAATCTGGATCATACATATATACATATGCAATATAGATACTACGTACATACATGCGTCCGAAAATGCTACCGTTGTTGCGGTCGTCGTGGGTTTTCGTCCCACTCAAAATGTTTACTTCATGTGCGTATATACGTACACACACCACGAATATGTGTATATGCACATACATGGAGGCTTATGTCACGATTTGGGGGGGGGGGAGAATGAAGAAAAACAGACGCACCTAGCCACTGCAAGAATACGTTTATTTATATAAAAGGAACGCAGTAGAGAAAAAGGATGCACAAAACTAATTTTAACTCATTCAAAGCGCTTTTTAAGAGCAAAGAGAGAGGGAAATGGTAGAAACAAAATAAAGAATGCACAAACTAAAAAGACAGAGATGATAGCACGAAAGCTAACATGAGAGAGAGAGATAATGATATTCACGAAAAAGTAAAAGAAGAAATAGCCACGTGAGATAGATGAAAAAGTGAAATAGAAAAAAATCGGGTGAGTTAAAAGAAAACATGAAAGGGAAAAAGAGCGGCTGAAAGACATGGTGAGTACAAGAGAAGGAAAAGAGGCAGACAGGGAGACGAGAACAGAGAAGAGCACATTGATTGAAGAGATACAGAGAAAAGAGAAGAAGACATTGAGACAAAAGAGAGACAACGACGAGAGGGAAAGAGGAGAGAGGCAGGAGAAGAAATGAAGAGAGGGAAAGAGAATATATGTAGGTAGGAAAGAAAGACCAAAGAGAGGAAAGAAAGTCAAAGAGAGAGAGTGGCAGAAAAAAGATGTAGTGATATAAAACTGACAATGATAGCTAAAAAAAGTAAACAAAAGGAATGAGTAGTAGAAACGAAAAGAAACATCCAAAATAGACTGGGAAAATAAGAGTGGCAAAACAGTGCATAAATAAATTGCAAGTGAAATTATTGTCTACCGGTGGTAAACACAACAACGAGCAAAAACAATTCGTCGAATTTCCAGATCCTACTATTCATGGCTTTTTTCTATGAAGTATGAGATGAAAAAGTATGTTAAACTATATAGCAGTCCGAATATTATAGTGGAAAAGAGGAAAACAAAAGGAAAAGTCACTTTCTGTAAGGAAAGAAATTTCACCGTATAATTTACGTCACAATTCAGCATTGGGAGTGACAGTCATTGGAAAGGAAAGGAATCGATCCAGGAAACACATCTTCAGAGCACATTAGTCATACATTCGTAATTGGCCCCGAGTTATCATTGACAGTGACGGCCCTCACACACCATTTCTCGAATTTGAGCGTGTGAGGTGAGAGCGTTTGATGTCAAATTATGTCAAAGGGAATTATCACCCAATAATTGATACTACATCCATATGTAATATCTAATGCTTATAAACGCAAAAAATGTGAATCATTCTACTCTTTCAAGCATTTCTAATCTCCGTCTAAATTTCCACACCCCGCAACGTTCCAATTCCCGTATGATCAAGGAATTAATTAAAAAAGACAGATTTTAACATAAAAAGAACTCAGTTTGTGAACTTGATTTTCCAGCAAAAGTGTGGTGCTCCACTTTGTGTGGCTGGTAATGATAACCTATTTGGAATTCATTCACCTCCTGCAAAATAACGGTGGGGGGTTGAAAAGGAAATTCTATAAGTACACGCCACTGCTGGGATACGACCATGCAGAAATCATGAAGGTGTAATTGATGGCTTCAATACACCCTAAAAGGCCTAATTACCAGCTCAATGCTACTTCCAGGCCCATTTAGTAATCCTGGAGAGATGCTCCATAGCATAAGCATTCACGGATTCAGCCACAACTTAGAGGTTTCCGAGGAGGCTATGAAGTAACCTTCATGTGTGTCTTTCCATCTCCAAGTGGAATAATCTCCGAGTAATATAATCGTGAAACCAAAGAAGTAATTTTGTGTGTGTAAATATTACTTCCAGTAGGATGAAGGAGCTACCGGGAATTTAATCCTTGCTTCCAATGCCTATTCCCATACTCTCACAGCCTCCCTTTTGCCCGTATATGTAAAGTTGACCTTTTACCAGGTCAAGCCTACACAACTGTCAAGTTTGCAGTTTGTTTTTTTTTCTCTGATAAAATGTAGTTTAGATAAACGCAGATATTAAATCTCTTCTCACTACTACATGAGGAGGGATTTTGATTTGAGTGTCGAGGTCAGCAGTACATTCAAGAAATGACAAGACTGACATGTTAGAGCGTGTTTTTTCCATAATACATGAGAACTCTCAGCATGTGGAGCTATATACGACCTGAAAGAACTTATTGTTGCGGAAAATCCCGGGAATTGAGGAAGGAGAAAGCAAGGAAATGGAAATAGAAAAAATGGAAAATATGGTACATGATTTTCCCCCCTATGCAAAATGAGTGAATAAAATGGTGAATAACGTGTAAAGCAGTTCCAAGTCGGCGGAATGACTTTGTAAATACGTTGTAAAAACAGAAAATTGTCCAATGAATTATTTATTTCGTGCTTGACATAGAATATTCTTTCACTTCATTTCCCTAACTTTCTCTTGTGGCCACACTGCCCTACCTTTCTCTTTGCGGCACTGTTTCATCTTCCTCTTGCCATTTAAAGCTTCCCTTATAACCGTTTGAATTCGCAATTTATTCTGTTTCACTGTTCCCCAGTTAAACTCTTTCATCCCTCGTTATCCCTCTCTCGCTTTCATTCGTTTACTCTTCTTTCTCCGCCTTTTTTGGTTCTTTCCTAGTGCTTTTATTCCTGATTATATCTTTCTCCAGTTCTCTCTGTCCATTGTAATTTTTTGCCATTTAGTTGTAATCACATGTAGTTCAAGGCCAAGCGATGGTTCTCTGAAAGGAGCAAAAACTCGGGACAGGTTAACCTTGAGGGATTACCCGCGGCGGTGGCACTGCACTCTTTCAAGGCATGAGATTGGGAAACAGCAGGAAAAAAAGGAAATCTTTCAAGTGAACCGTAACCGTCGACATGGATGGGGAAATAATTTTGGGGGAGTAGAAATTAAATAAAAATTTCCCATGGGAAACATTCTAATCTAATTATGGCAAGTTACGGGGGTTCTATAAATAGAATAACAAATAATCAATCATGCAAACATCAATTTTAATTTACACGGCACATTTGCGACTTGTATCCTGGAATGGAGGGATAATACGACGAAATGGGAAAGTTTGCTCAGCTTCAACGTCACGTATCTACTACCGTCGTCATCCTGGCTTTACATAATTTCGAACGTACTGCGTCGCAAAATAACACTTCACACCCCATCAAGTGGAAATCCAAAATTGGGAAACCAAAACCTTGATCAAACACACGTGAGTCTATTCAAGGGGTGAGAGTGTGTGAACTGGGGAAAGTAATCCCGTAAATGAATGCAGAAGATGAGAGTTAGCGCAATTATAAGCTCATAAGAGCGTTTTTAGCTCATCCGGAGCTTTTATCCTGTACCCCGCACCCAAGATGATTATGCAGGCTAATTGGAGACGTACAAAACTAATTCCTCTGTGTGATGGAACCAAGTGACACATATTCCCTTCTTTAAATAATCGAAGCGGTTTTGACCAAAAGATTTAGTACGATTAGTTTATTTTAAGCAATAAGGCATACACTACTTTTCTCACGTTGAAACACGAGTAGAGTGGAGGGGATAGATTTTTCACCGCAAATGGGTTGAGGCGGGAAATGAACCATACAGTAATGATTTTATTGGGACCCTCCCGTTCTTATACTAACACTTTCAATTATGGTGCCAAACAGTAGTAAATTGCACCACAAATAGTACGCCCACACATGCACACAATAAAAAGTGCTCGCATGTACAAAGAACTCCACTCTAGCACCTTTTGAAGAGCTTTTTATTTTAAAAAATTTTCCATTTCTCTTCTTCATTTGCTATGCCCTTTTGCTCTGCCTCTCTCTTTGTTTTTTTCTTTCTCTTTTCCTTAGCTTTCCCTTTCTTTTTTCCCTCGCTTTCTCTTCCTTTTTTCCCTCGCTTTCTCTTTCTTTTTTCCCTCGCTTTCTCTCTCAATGCTATCTCTCAATTTCTCTCTGGTTTTCTCACTTCGTCTCAAGCTCTGTTTTTTCAGGAATTATTTGTCTTTCTTTAATTTTCCATTTCTCTGTTGTTCACGCTTTTTTCTCAATATCCTTTGATTTCTCTCTATTTCTGTCTCTCATTATGTTTTTCCAGGATTTCTTCATTTTTTTCTGTCTTTTTCTGCCTTTCTCTCTCCCTTCGTTTTTTTCTAGCTTCCTTGTCTGTTTTTTCTGAATCTCTATCCCTCTGTTTTCTTTGGATTTCTCTTCCTCCGTATTTTTTGGATTTTTCTCCCTCCCGTTTTTTCTCGCTTTCTCCTCCTTTCACTCATAGTCATCGGCAATAATGTCTTTACAAGAATGCCGCACGTGCAAATGTACAATAAAAACGTATTAAATTAAATTGCCTCCATATGTACACATGAGTTATTCTGACTTGTACCTTTCTTTTCCAGGCGCAACAAGAGTAATAATAAAAAATAAAAATACATCTAAAAATGCTCTGAGTGTGGAGGGGAACACGCAATTGGGACTTCTGTTCCCTGACATTCAAACGCTCATAGCTATTTCCTTTTGTTTGAACTGGTAACCCACAGGTTTGGACGCTGGGAATTGTGTATACAGAGGTGATCTTACGCCCTTGACACGACTCAATTCGTAATTTCTTGGTCTAATGCCCCTACGGCACCCTATTTCGCCCTCACAGACGTCAAAATGAGGGACGTGGGTGAATTGGATAAATATGACAATAGAAAAGAAGAATATTGAACAAGTTCCCAATAGAATTTCCGTCATATTATTTCTCAAGAGAGAAAACCTTCCTTTTCCCAGTAAATTCCTACTTTCCTAAGATTACAAATGCTTCTAATAAGTGATATCTTTGACTGGGAAAAAAGTCTAGAATCGTTCTTTATTTTCCAGATTTTCCTCTATTCCCTTTTATGTGTAATTTTTTATATTTGTACGCATCAAACAATTTTTTTTCTCAAAGCCCGAGGAAGAAATCTCATAATTCCCTTCGCAAAAAAAAACATGTTTCCTCTTTATGAGATTGTAGAAACGTAGAAAGGATTAAAAGTTCATTCTTTGTCCTTACCCATTTGAAGACATAAGTACTTATCTGAGGATTCTTCAAACCTCCTGGATTCTAAGGGACCTAAGCGCTGATTTCCTGCTCAAAGAGCTTTTTGAAAGTTTGAATACTTACTAGTGCAATGCTTAATAATGTCATAGAAAGCACAAAAATAAAAAATTAGAGCCCATGAACAGTAAAAAAAATTTGTGATTCATTCCCTATATTGCACACGCGCTGGGGAGCACAATTGTTAAGTATAATGCAATGAAGTAAAAGAAAAAAGAGCAAAAATGGATGGTTTTTGTCACAGCATCTATTTAATAAGGCTTTCAGAACCAAAAGACTTACCCGTTTCAAAGGGAATGTCGGTCTTCCATCCACACTTTCCTGCACTGCATTCGGGTTCGCATTGCTCCTCAAGACGCTCGCCAGATCCCCGTATTCCATGTACTCAAAGAGAAGCCAGGGGGACTCCATGTCTACACAAAATACAGCCGTGGGATCAAAATATTTTTTTTGCCGTGGAGAAAGTATTAAAAGCAAAAGACAGAAATGAAGAAAAAGGGAATAAACAGATATTATATACAAAACAGAGAAGTACTGAAAGGAATCGGAGAAGGGAAAGTTTTTTTTAAATGTGAAAGTTTTTTTTCAATAAATGTGAATATGTTGTGAATAGGGATTCAAAATTATGTATATGTTATTTATTTAAATATTGACTCACAATGTCCCTGACGAAATCACACAACATAGAGCTTACTGTTACTTAGGTGGTGAAAGCCGGGAGGAAAAAAGAAAGCGCTTTCTCCTTCTAATATTTTTTATAGCAAATAAATGTTGAATGTCGTGGTATACACTCGAAAATGTAAGGCTATAGGAGACATGATAAATGATCCTTGGGCATACACAAGTTCATGTTTGTGAAGCGTATGAGCTCCTCACATACTGTCTTTAATGCATCTGTTACCACCATAAGGAGACGGAGAAAGTTGGAGGGAGAAATGTACATGGAGAAAACAGGGAAATGAACATTTCTTAGCATGTTGGTCCACACACACTTAATAATAATGCTGTGTTTGCTCCGTCTTTTATAGAATATTTGAGGGGAGGACGAGAAAGGGAAAGAGTTAGAGAGAGAAAGAAAAAAAAGCAAAGAATCTGTTGGAATATTAAGTACTTTTCCAGGTTTTTTCTCCCCAAATTCTTTCACTCCATTTCATTCCATTGCCCTTGCATACTCCGGAAAAATCACGAGTGGAACGAACAAGACGTGATACTTTGAAAGTGTTGGCAAAGAGACTTTCTTTTATCCCTCACACACCACTAACATTCACCTTAGGTCTTTGGAGGAATGTATATACGATAATATTGTATTTTTTTTACTTAATTTATATACAAACGTGCTTTCACCAACTCGGGAGAAAAGAGCAGTGTAAGTACATATGTGTTTATCTAAATCCCTTTCATATGACTGACTTCATTTTTACTGACTGTGGGGTGCGGTGTTTAATTGAATATTTGTTTTCTAGTCTCTGCGGGATAAACAAAATAATGCTGGGTCTCTTATAGTCTCCCCATGTTTATGTAATGTAGTTCTGGATGGGAGAAAATTAAGTGGGAATGTTTTTGACGGAGAAAGCAGGAGGATGAAAACGGGAAACATGAGAACTTTTTTCGGAAAAGTCCACTTTTGACTACATAACCTTCTACGAAATGTTAATTTGTCTTTTAAAAAAAATTATATAAGAGAAAAACTTGAGCCACTTATCTACAAAGGAATTATTTTTTAATGAAGAATAACTTTGCTTTTTTTGGCACATTGGAGCACCTTTGTTGTCAGATGAAATATTCTAGACAGGTGAAAAGAAATTAATTTTTTGTTGGAGGGGTATCGGCTTAAAATTACAAAGGGGAGACTGCAAGGACGTGAGAGACTTCCTGTGAAAGGAAACACTTGTACGTGTGCAAAAGGAGGAGGATGAGACGAGGAGAGAATATTAGAAAGGAAAGAAATTTACAGTATCAACATGAGAGGAATAATATTGAAATGTATAAAGTAACAGAGAGGAAACCTTATGCCATATTCTGAATAATCTCTCCTTTCCAAAGTGTGGGGGTATTCCATTGAAAATGGAGATTGCTCTTCCCACCATACTTGGAACACTTGGAAACGGCAATATTAAATGCAATTATGTGAATAAAGAAAAATAACTCCCTCCGCTCAAAAAGTAACCCTTTTTCCTCACTGCCAAGGGGACCGTCCAATGAATGTGGGACAACACGTTTGAAATGTAATGGTGGAGGTTAGAAGGAAAGAAGAATTACGGGGAACAAGAGACCATTAAAAGGTTCAAGATGCTATGTGAAACATTATATAACACGAAAGAGCAAAAGATATTCATGTCGTCCAAGTCAACCATGTTTTTTAATCTCTCTTTTCCTCTTTTACCTCTGTTAAATAACACGAATCATCCTTATTTCCATACGAAATAAAAATAATGACGAATTCCCCTGGAAACCTTTACGATGACTTGGCAACCCCAGTGTGTTTGCATGTGAATCAAGGACTACAGATACTATTTCTGATGACAAGGAAGTGAAAGAAAATAGTGGGATAAGAAACAAATGACGTGGGACAGGAATGAGAAAAAAAAATTGTAACACGAAGAAAAAGAGGAAAAATACGTACCCATCTTTTTAGCGATGCCAATCATTTGAAGAATGTTCTGATGATTGAAAGCAGCCATCGTCTCCACTTCCTTCATTGCTTCGTGGGCATGTTCGCTCTTAACCACTTTGACCGCAATCGGTTCTCCACAGAGGTCACCTATACAGATTGTGTGTTTTTTTTGTTGGAAACAAAAATAGACCATGTTATTAAAAAGGTATCAGAATTAAGAAGACTGTCAAGGGAGGAAAAACTGGAACAAGGAGATACATATGTACGTATATGCATGTCAAATTGTAGACATTATACAATGCGTGTATATGGATCAGCATTTTTCATCATACCCAAGGAGAATAAAAGACGGGGGATGGAACCAGTCAAATCGAGTGAGGGCGACCCCGTCTTTTGGAGTGAATGAGGACACCCTAATTTTTTTTTCACATGGAAATCCACGCACAGAAAGGGGAAGTACAAAAGAGAAGTACGGAAGTAGTTGTCGGCAGTAGTACTTTGATGCCACAATTTATAACGTCGAATACATGTGTTCGGGGAGGAAATTACTTTCTCTTTTTGCTCTCTTTCCCTCCCATTTACTCGTTTACATTGCAAATAGAAAGTTGCTCAATCCCTTTGTTTTTTTGGTCAATGTCTTCGTGAACACAGACGAGACCTACTGACTTTTTTTTTCTTGCTTGATTTGATACTTACTTGTCCTCCTTTCACTCTTCTCTCTCTCTCTCTCTCTCTCTCTCTCTCTCTCTATCTGTTGCTCTCTCTCTTCTTTCATTGACTGCGACATGTGTTAGTGATTTCTTGCTTACGCAATATAGATTCCTACCTCCCGTTCATATCGAATTTTCGGGAAGATTTTTCCTCTTTCTCTATCCCTCTCACCCTTTCATCTCGGATATATTCCCGAACTCCAAGTTAGTGGATGCATCTGCTTAGGGATCCCGAAGCTTTTCTCTGACTTCCATCATTCGTAATTCCTATAAGTATCAAGGAAAGAAATCCCCGGGGAAAACAATTTCCTCATTTCTTTTCGGCCACTAATGCTCCTTTGACTTCAGAGGAGGGTTACGAGGGAGAAGGCGGGGGACCCTGGTATGCTGATTCACTTGTGATATAAAAAATCACTAGTACAAACCCATGTATACATACTTATATGGGAGAAAAGGAAGGGTGAATTGGTGATGACATACAAATTGAGTTTGAGCATCTCCAAGCAAATACGTACATGATAGGAACGTTATATACATATATGATATATATGTAATTACATATATGATGCAACATAACATCTGGATAATTACGACAATAAGTGTTCACACTCCTTTAATTAGCTTGGCAGTTTTGGGTCAAACTGTTAATCTTTTTTCCCCTTTTAATTTTCTTGTACACAGCCAGATTTTGTTCGCCTACTCCCATGTTGTTTCGTCTGAATTTGTCTCCCCTTTAACAGGGGATTGAATGGGAAAAATGGAAGGCTAGAGATGAAATTAACTCTCGGTGGCTCACATCTTGGGAATGAAAGGGATCTAAAGCTATATCCATGGATTGAAAGTGGGAAAAGAGTAGGGAGAGGAGGATGCCAACGTACACAACGTATATTCAATTATCCCGGCCATTCTCCCTTTCAACAACCCCTTGATGAATTTCTTTATTTCCGAGAATTTTAATTACCCTCCTCCGCCTTCCCTCTCTCTCCCTCTGTCTCGTTTCTCTCTCTATCTCCCTTCCTCCCCTCACATCGGTGTCAACGAAAACACACGCCCGAAGAAGGGAGAGGTCTTCAACTCTTCACTTCTCTTCGTTTACTCCTTCCATATCAATGACAACTACAGGGGAGTGATTTTTTTGGGGGGATTCTTTCTGCTGGTGATAGATTTTTCTCCCTTCTTTTGTAAGGACTCAACAAAGATCCTGTAGTTCATACGTATTTAGGGTGCGGGGTACGACCGATTATTTAATGGTGACGTACTGCCTCCAAGAATTACCCAACATATGTATGGACTCGACCCCTTTTTTTCCGGGTAGATTAATACGCAATAAATGACTTCCTTCCCTTACCCCAGGCTTAGGAGGCTATGTTTATGTATACATATATAATTTGCAACGGTTTATAAACTAAAATAGAAATTATAACCATATAAGTTTTATAGAGGTATTATAGGTTCCAATATGTGCAGACATTGCCGATGGCTGTGTACTCACGGGTGCACAGGATTTCTTTCTCAGAAGAGGGCGGATATATCCGGGTGTGTACTTTACATGTGTATAGCTTCAAATAGATATATGTATGAAACACTTAGAGACAAAAGGAGATAGGTCCAAAATTGCCGACAAAACTGGTATCCCAGGAAACTTAGGAAGATTAGCGTTATCTTTGCCCATTTTATTATTTTTAGTATATCTTTCAAAAACGAAGACAATCGGCAAGGAAAACACATTCAGATGCAAAACCGAACAAGCTCGCAAGCGGTTCTTAAATAAATAAATTAAGTTGAAATCCACAAAATTCTGCGCGCAAAAAATCAAACCCGAAAACATGTTTTGGGAATTTAGGGGGGGGGAATTTCCCAAAATTTAGTGTGTTTAGTTGTGGACTTAACTCCTTTTGTATCATATGTTCAGTAAACACTGCAGGGAGAATCCTTTGTTCAGCGCATTCATAAAGGGGGGCAAGGCACTAATATTTACGTACCCTGTAGCTGAGTAATATTTCTTTACGTAAGTACTAGTATATTACTGGGCGCTTTGGAATCAAAACAACCGAGAAGTTTCTCCTCCTCGACTTTCTCAGAATGTAAACAATGTGACTGAGTGACTGGTAGAGAAAGCAAAGAGAGAGAGAGAGAGACAGGCAGAGAAAGTTGTTTGAGAAAGTCAACTGGCGGATGGGTGAGCCATTGCTCTTTTCAGCGGGACCTCGTCCTTTCCACGAATTTGCACAATCGACTTATAATAACAAATTTGTGCTCCGAAAGCACGGATAAGTGATTTTTTTATTTTGTAGTTTGTATTCCCATTGTACTGAAAAAAGTTTTTTCTAAGAAAAAACAACACAATTCAATTGACTCTAATATATTTTCCCCATTCCAGACGGGACACCTGGGATTTCCTCGACAAACTGTAGAGTGCAAGAAGACAGGTAAACTATTCAAAAAGCACGTCTTAAAAATGTCCTTGCTCCCGCAAATTATCAATTATGAGAGTTTCGTTGGGGGGAGGGTAATAAATATGGGAGGAAATTGAATCAGACAACTAATTTCCTTGGGGCTTGCACAAGTGTCAAGTTGATCAGGAAAATATTTACGTTAAAAATAGTTTTCAATTTGATGACATCCCTTTCCCTTCTCCCACTCTTCTTTCACATTCTTCTTCTATCCCCTAAGATGCGTGCACATAATATCCTTATTTCCTCCCCTGATGTACAAAACCGGCCTCGGGCGGGGAAGTGAGCTTCCTCCGTCATTTCTTGTCATGTCCAGAGCATGACAACTTCTTTCTTCCTTGCCTTGATCAAAAGACTGTAAGTTGACGAAGTTGGTCCTTTCAAAATACACGGGGAATACGTGTTTGTAGTTTTGAAGATGAGCGGGTGATCACAAGGAGATGATTTATTCCCTGATATTAAATTAGGGGAGTTCCTCACTTTCCCCACTTCCCATCCGCCACGTGAGATTAGAGGGGCGGGGGGAATTGGAGAGAGAAGTTTCTTATGGCAAAAAAATTCACGTGTAGGAGCTTCAGTCACTTTTTTTTATCTAATAAAAAGCTGTTAATACTCCGAACCAGAACTGCAAGCATGGTTGTGGGAGAAAGTAATCACATATTTTAATAAAATTAGAGAGGTAAAGATGATGGAACCCCTGTTTATTATACAGTATAATAAATAATATAGTTGTAGCGTATAATAAGTAATACGAATATATACAAGGTGAATTAAAGACGTTGTTACCATTTGAAGCAGGACAAAATGATTACCTACGCAGCTGAATGAATCTAATCTTCTGTATATATACATACATACATTTAGGAAACGATTATTTCCACATAACTATGTAATTACTTCATAGAACCTTGGTCATTCGAAGAAATTGTAAGATTTTTAACACCACAAACAGAGAGGATTGAAAATGAAAAATACTTTGAGCAACATAGAAAAATTATATTATTTAAAAAAATTACTAATACCATTATGAAATTTGCGGATTTACAATTACACATCCGAAATTGAAAAGAATTGTCAGTCATTAAAGTGAGAATTAACAGAGAGGTGAAATTCTGGATATCTCATTCATAATATCACAATACCATTCATAATACTCTGTTCAATTCTCAGATCTTCACAGGAGGGACATTATTAGTATTAAATCTTTTTATTGTGAGGGAAATATAATTGCAAAAATTTACGCACTAGCTGGGACTGTTCCGAGAAACTTGATACGTAAAATCATCCTTTTATTTCTGTAACTGGCGAGAACCAGACATTCTATTCCGGAGAAAGATGGCCTCCTATAAATCACTAGAACAGTCGTAGCCACAGACTGTACATACTATTATACTGAACCCAGGAAAAAAATAGTGGTGGGTTTCATTTCCACAGAGAAATTCTCTCCATAACATAGACTACGAGAGCGTCCAGAACAAATAAAATGGTGGATGGAAGGACGGAGAAATAATGTTAGCATTCTCGTAATTGGAGCTTAAAGAGCTGACAATTCAATTAATTACAAATATGTTCGACACTTTATTTCCGATACCTCGAAAAGGTAAGTACATACCGCCACTCAATTAGGCAATAAATACAAGAGTTTCAACAGAGTAAAAAGGAGGAAGAGAGGCCAAGAGCGTGCTACATGCATATATAAATATATAGACATACATGTATATATGTATATACACATATGTAAATATAGTTGGGTGTACTAATTTTCCACATACAATAATTCGATTTGCCTTCAGTCTCCCTTTCTCTGTCTTCCTTTTTTTTGTCTGGTCTCTCTTTCATTCCATTACCGTGTGCGTCGGGATGGGGTAGCATATGATTTCTGAGAGCGAGAGAGAAAGAGAGGCAGAGGCAGGGAAGTGAGAAATGTGGCGAGTGATACACGGCTCACAAGCTTTTGCCAGGCTCTTTTATTACTGGCCAGTGACGCATCTTACCACAGATAAATGTGGCTTTTATTAGGAACGGTTTTTTTCTCTCCCTATTTTATACATGCAATAAACGGGCTCGGCGGGGACTTTCACACGGTTTCATTTACATTACATGTTTTAATATGCACCGGACTGCGAGAGAGAGACAGAGAGGACGAACATGGAAGTACAGAGATGTGATAACTGGCAAAGGAAATAGGGAGAGCGGGATATGAAAAGGAGGAGTAGGGGAGAGGAAAAGCAAAAAAGAAAGAGTGAAAGAGCGGGGGAGAGGGAGAAAGTGGGAAAGAGAAAGCGAGAGAGAAAAAAAGAGAGCGAGATAGGGAAAATATATTGAGCAGAAGAGGGACAGAGAAAAGAGTAGAATAGAGAGAAGAACATTAAGAAGGGAGAAAAACAGCAAAAGAAAGAAAACGAAAAAAGAGGAAACAGAAGAGAGAGAGAGAGAGAGAGAGAGAGAGAGAAATGAAAGTGAGATACATAGAGGGAGAGAGAAGGGAGAGAGGAAAACAGTGGAACAGAGAAATATGAGAGGGAAATGAAAGTGAGATAGAGGG
>JAQGBT010003556.1:0-19200 GCA_034698585.1 Disparrhopalites patrizii | reverse complement strand
TTTGTTTCTATTTTTATTTTATACATTTTTTTCTATTTTTATTTTATACATTTTTTTCTATTTTTATTTTATACATTTTTTTCTATTTTTATTTTATTCCATTTTCCCTATTTCTATTTTATACATTTTTTTCTATTTCTATTTTATACATTTTTTTCTATTTCTATTTTATACATTTTTTTCTATTTTTATTTTTTGCCATCTTTTCTACTTTTATTTTCTGCCATTTTTCTATTTTTTTACCGTTTTTTTATTTATTTTTTCTACCGTTTTTCTATTTTTATTTTTTACAGTTTTTTTATTTTTATTTTCTACCGTTTTTCTATTTTTATTTTTTACCGTTTTTTATTTTTATTTTATGCCATTTTTCTACTTGTATTTTTTACCGTTTTTTTTATTTTTTTTCTGCCATTTTACTACTTTTATTTTTTACCGTTTTTTTTATTTTTATTTTCTGCCATTTTTCTACTTTTATTTTTTACTGGTTTTTTAATTTTTTGTCATTTTTCTATTTTTTTATCTGTTGGTAATGTTTTTTGTATACTTTATCTTTCTTATGCTTTCTCTTCAACGTGTTTCTTATGCTTTCTCCTTAACATTTTGATGTGCTTCGTCTTCAACGTTTTGCTAACGATTTCTCTTCACCTTTTTGCTTATGATTTCTCTTCACCTTTTTGCTTATGATTTCTCTCCAGCCTTTTTTATCATTTGAATTCAACTTTTCCTCTTTGTTCTATTCGTCTCATTTTGCTTTTTCCCCCATTTTTCTCTTCTAATTGAACTCTGGTTTCTCCATTATTTGCACGCTTTTGTTTTTCTTTCTGGTTGTCGCACTTTCATATTTTCCCCCTTGCTTTCTCCTGGTATTGGATCTGGTCTCGAAATTTCTTTCCTCCGTACTCTTCTGCTCTTCTTATACACATTAATTGTATAGCCATTCGTGTCCCACAAGAGTTTGGATCTTTATGTTATCCTCTCCTTTCCTCAAGGAAAACTTTTTCCCTCTTGCTCTTTGCCTCTCCGATGTGCTCCCTCCTGATTCTTTCGGGTTCTTCCAACTTCTTCAGAGATTTCCCCTGACTTCCTATCATGTCCGTGTACACATCCCTTATCTCCTGTAATCTGAATTTCCCAATCCCCCAGCCACTTCCACTCGGTGCTGGGAGGAATGGGGAAATAATATCATTTCCCGCGCGTGAGAAGAGATTCTCACATCTCTCCGGCTTTGATGGGAACAACAAGCAATGTTTTGCAGGAAATACAAGGAGGAAAGTGAGGGAAGACTCCAGTTTTGTCACAAGTTGAGAGGTCCCGAGAATTTATATGCAGACAGAGCCGGCCTGGCGTTTTAAATTTGAATATTACTTTCTCCATCTCCATCTTCATCCTTTTAGTGGAGTGCCTGCGTGTGTATGTGTTCAGTTAAATTTACCGAGTAATCGCCTCTCCTATTCCAGCACATCTTCTTCAGCCAAGAGCTCCGGGTCCTGCGGAGGTTGTTAGCATTTTGTTGCTCTTCCTCACTAAAATACTCCAAAGGACGTGCTGGGGAGGAAGGAGGGCGACTGGGAGATAAGCGGAGAGACTCAGATAGACGGACTGAGACAGGGACTGACAGGAAAGGCAAGGAGAAACAAACAGCAAAACAGAGAGAGAGAGAGCGGGAGAAAGCCTGAGAGGAAGAAAGAGCTTGAGAGACAGAAAGAGAGCGAGAGAGAGAATACAAGACAGATAAAAAGAACGTGAACAATCGAGCAAATATACATAGAAACATAACAGAAAGAGAGTACGTAAAAGGGAAGCAGAGAGCGAAAAGAGAGATATGGAAGCAGAGAGGGAGAAGGAGACAAAGATAGATAGTGAAGAGAGAAACCAAGAGAGGGACAAGAGAAATTAAGACAAAATAAGAAAGACAAAAGAAAACAAGAGAGAAAAAGAGAATATAAGAGAGACAAAAGAAAACAAAAGAGAGAGAGAAAACTTAGAAAGAAAGACGAGAACATAAGAGAACGAAAGCGAAAATTAGAGAAAAAACAAGGAACGAAAGAGAACATAAATAACGACACAGAAAATAAGAGAGAGAAAAATAAAATAAAAAAGATAAAGACAAAATAAGAGCGAGAGAAAGACAAAATAAAATAAAAAAGATAAAGACAAAATAAGAGCAAGAGAAAGACAAAATAAGAGCGAGAGAAAGACAAAATAAAATACAAAAGATAAAGACAAAATATGAGCAAGAGAAAGACAAAATAAGAGCGAGCGAAAGACAAAATAAGAGAGAGAGAAAGACAAAATAAGAGAGAGAGAAAGACAAAACAAGAGAGAGAGAAAGACAAAATAGGAGAGGGAGAAAGAGAAAATAAGAGGGATGAAGAGATCGTGAGAAGACAGAAAGCGAGAGTGTAAGAGCTGGAGAACGCGAGTAAAAGAGAGATAGAGAGTAAAAACGAAATGGAAAATAAGTGCGAGACTCTGAAAAAAATGAATAGATGAAGGATAAAAGAGAGGGACAAATACAGAGAATTACAGTCGAAGTAATAAAGAGATATAGAAAGAGTGAGTACAAGAGACTGAGAGATGGGAAAATTGAGCGGCAGAAACAGAAAGTTATAGAAACAGAGAGACAGAAAGAGTGAAAAACGGAAAGAAATATGGAGTGAAAGCTAGAGAGAGACACTGTGAGAGAGGTTGAGAGAGTAAGAGGCAGAGACGGAGAGAGAATAAAAGAGTGAGATAGAGAGAGACGGAGACAGAGCGATAAATGTAGCAGGAGAGAAAGAGAGATTGACAACCCTCGCACGTACCTTGAACATTGGTCGTCCTTGGAAATTGAAAATGTTTTGATGTGGAAACAATAATTTCATTGGGACAAGCCCTGGAAATGTGTGTGGAAGGCCTTAGGCAAAGATTTGAAGGGAGAGAAGCAATTTCTGGAAATGCACCTCCTACACACTCCTCCTTCCTTGGTATCTAGAAGGAGAAATTCGAATCCTCCGGGTGGTTTTCCCCTGTCTGTATACATATATGCCGATTTAAAATCCGGTTCATTACCTTAATTAAGACATCATTTCATTATAGCCCTTCCATCTCGATTTTGATTATATTAAACTGAGCAATTTCCCTATAAATGATCCTTTTTCAAGTATAGTCCCCATTATATTGACTTAAGGAAAGCCCCTCCTGTCCAATTTCCAGGGGAAAAGCCAGTATGTACGGTACATATTTCACACGTTTCCCCTCTTTGTACTTTCACTAGTGGAAATGGCGCTCTTTTCGAATAGTTTTGGGGAATCCCACAACATTCCCCAAGCGGCTTTGTGTGTCCCCGGGACCTTTCCAATGTTTTTCTCTCCTGCAAAAAAAAAAAAAACGGGGCCATATTTGGGAATGATGATAAAAAGGATGACAAAAACGAGGAATTAATCTCGCTTGGAATGCCAGACGCATTATTAAATATTTGGGGAATGCTAACCCAGGAATTTCTAGGGGGACGATGGATCCATTTTTTCCTGGGCTTTTGTCTCCTCCACAGTTATGCTTGGGCGTGTTTTGGCTCCAGCCGCAGTGGTGACCTTGGGATTTTTCTGCTATTATTCTGTAGAAAGTAGACGCCGTTTAGTTGGAATTGTGAGAGTGTTTGAGCTGTAGTTTGTATTTCAAAATATTCGGCTGAATAGGCTTTGCGTTAATAATTTGCAATTTCCGTAAAACTTCAATTGCCAGAGTAAAAATTCGTGAATTCGGAATAAAAAAACTTTATTATTTAAGGAAACACTTTTACGCAAATATTTTCATTCCTTTTATTAACGCAGAGACCACCATTTGTTATTAAGCGGGAAAACAGATTTTTATTCTCATAAACTCTTGTACAGTCGAATTGCTGTACAGCCCGCTCTCCCTATAACGGCCTCCCTTACAAAAGTTTTCACTCTATAACAGCTGCAAAAAATTCTCCCCTCAAAAACTTTCTCCAATTGTTAACATAGAAATTCATGTTCTCTATAACGGTTCTTCTCTGTGCAGTCGACTCTCCCTATAACGGCATCCCTTGTGAGGGTTCTTAATCTTTAACAACAGCAAAAAATTCTTCCCTCGAAAACTTTCTCCAATTGTTAACACAAAAATTCATGTTCTCTATATAACGGTTCTTCTCTATACATAACTGGCGAAATTTGCTGCTTTATAGGATGCTCTTAGAGAGAGAGTCACCCGATAAATCATCAAGGTATCCCAGTTATTGCGAAAAACCGTTATAGAGAAGGGGGATTTCTATGTTAAAAACAATTGGAGAAGGTTTTTGAACGAAACATTTATTCACACCGTTATAGAGGGACCTGCTACCACAGAGGCCTTTATAGAAAGAGTAGACTATCGACAGGTCTTACCCCGACAAATCTTGATATAAATTATCTCCAACCAGGACCTCTTTATAACGATTTTGGCGTTATAATGTTGTTTTTCAACCCCCAGGGAGATTTTTGATGACAAACTCATTCTCTATAACGGAGTTTTTATAAAGGATTATTCGCTATAAGGGGGAAATTTTGAATTTCCCGCGGTTAAAAATGTTTTACTATAACTGTTTTAGGTTACGCCTTAAAATACTTCTTTCATTATAACGGCTTTTCACAAATTTTCCGCCCTTTTTAATTTTTTTTAGGCAGCAGTTTTATAGGTCACGTCTTCGCATATTATCTCTCCATAACGGTTTTTTGCCAGACCCCACAATCTTACGTTTTTCTTTTAAACGGTTATTTGATTACTTTCTATAACGGTGTTTTGCTATAACGGTTTACCCGTTGAGAAAGTAGACATACGGCGCTGAAAAACGTGTTTTTGACACTCTCTATAAAATATCTACTTGTTGTAATGCAGAAAAAATCAATAAATGATAATATAGATAGGTCTCTGTAGAACGGTCACCTTTATCACGACGTTCCCTTTATAACGGCCTAAAAATTAGTACTCCAAAAACCGTCCTGCAACTGTTCAAGATAATTTCCATTAGCTATAACGGTTTTTTCTTATCAAGTGGAAAATAGGCTGATTTATATGGGAGCACTTACGGGCGGAGAACAGAGACTCTTGTGTAAACAAATAAATTGAATGAAAAACCCGAGCAATTTAAATTGCATTGCCAGGGTAAACTTTTGACTTTTTAGTATTTGTGTGTTATTTTAAATGAAATGAGACCGCCAAATGCCCCCACAAATACTCATGCTGTCGTTGACAAGCCATAAAATTTATTAATGAGCTCAAATATCCCTTAAAGTACCTAAAAAAACTAAAATAAAATACAATAAAAAAAGAAAATCCCAAAATCCCACGCAATTCCCAAATAAGTACGCAAAGCAAAAATTTGCATTGCTCAAAGCCTATAAAGTACCAAAAAAAAACCCGGATATTTTCCTGAACGAAGAAAGTGGATTTCCCCCCCGTATTTTCTCATTAAACTCCCCGCCATCAATTCAAGTCCCCCGTGCTTGTTATCGTTCAAGTTGAAAAATAGGAAAAATTAAGGAGGGGAAAGTACTTGATTGTACATATAAAAAAAACGTATATAGCTACTGGGTAAGACTAAAAAAAAATATAAAGGAGAAAATTCGAGTTTTTTTCGGGTGTGCCGAAAAGGAAAAAAAAACTGGAACAATATTTCATTTGAGGAGGATGTCGACAGCTTATAGGACATTACATATTTAAGTTGGCGAGAAAAAGTTTTCTTTTCCCTTATTTTCTCTTTCTCTTTTTCCCCTCATATTTTTTTTATTTTATTTTGGGAACCTTGCCAGTGTGCCACATATCAAAAAAGTGGGGAATGGGAGGATAAAAAAGGGTTGGGCATAAAAAAAAACCCACACACCACTTGTTTTTATTTGGGAAGAGAAAGTGGAGAAAAAGGAAGAAAAAAAACTCTCGTCATGTCTGGCTGTTTAACGAACCAGAAATGGTTTCGAAAACGTCTTGGTTTAATAAAGTATAAATTGTCAAGTGTCTTAAGGGTGAAAAATGTTAGTTTTTCCCCCTTCTTTCTTTTACTCCCCCACAAGACATGGATATATAGATGTATATATGCATATGGTGGATATTGTTTTTTATGGGAGACTTTTCCATTACTATAAACATATTCCTTTGGTATGGATATATCCCTAGGTGGAAACGGAGTGAAGGGAAAGTGAATAAATTCTATATGAAATGAATTTTAAATTTATTGCCTTTTTACTCCCTTTTCCCACCATCCTCCCAAACTGGTCTTCCAAGGATTCTCCAAATGAGAAAGTCAGGGTGTATATACGTGCAAGGTTGTATAGGTACAGTGAATACAAGATGAAAGAATGGAAAACAGGGTGAAAAAACGAGACGAAGACGTTTTGAGATATTAGATAAAGAGAAAGTAAGAGTGGAAAGAAAAAATGAGTACAAGGAACGTAAGGGTACGCTGAGACGGACAAAAACAAATTGGAAAGTCACACGAAATACGAACAGAAAAATTCGCCCGAGAATGGGATACAAAATGGGGGAGAAATTACAGAAAGAGAACAAAGGGAGGAAGAAAGTGAATTAAAGAGGAATGAGACAGAATTAAAATGATAGAGAATTGATAGAGAATTGATAGAGAATTTAATTGGGAGAGAATTTAAATGAAATATAATTAAAATGATAGAGAATTTAAATGAGAGAGAATTTAATTGAGAGAGAATTTAAATGGAAGAGAATTAAAATGATAGAGAATTAAAATGAGAGAGAATTTAATTGGGAGAATTTAAATGAAAGAGGATTAAAAGAAAGAGACAATTTAAATGAAAGAGAAATAAAGGAAAGAGACAATTTAAATGATAGATAGCTAAAAAGAACAGAATTTAAAATGAGAGAATTTAAATGCGAAATTAAGAAAATAAAAGAGGAAAAAATCGTTAAATCAATACAGAAAAAATTTGAAGGCAAATAAAATAAGGGCAAAAATCGCTCAGGAAGTAAAGACAAAATTAGGAAGAAAATAAAAGAGAGAAACAAATCATTCTGGAAACAACTAAATATATGAAATAAAATAAAAGAGTGTGAAAAATCGTTAAGAAAACAAAGCAAAATTAGGAAGCCATTGTAAGAATGTAAATAATAAGGTGAGAAACCGAGACAAAACTGAAACTTAACAGTAAAGATAAAAATTGGCAGAGAGAGTGAGAGAAACAAAATGGAAGAAAAAATAATCTAGGCAATAAATTGGACTGAAATAAAAAATGGAAACGGCAATAAAGTAAAGAACCAGCAATATAATACACGCACAGAAAATTACAAAGAAAATTAAACGAGAGACTGCAAATCAGAATTACAGAGACAAAATGAAGGAACAAATAAGTGACAGACACAAATTAAATAAAATAAATTAGAAAGTATTAGATAGACACAAAAAGATAATAAAAAAGAGAAGCGAAATAAAACAAGAAAGAATATAATCCGAATAAATAAATCCAGAGAGAAACGGATATGCACTAAAGAATAAAAAGGGCAACTCCGACGAGAAAAAACCGGCAGGAATCTGATGCCAGAATAAAAGAATAAAAGTGAGAATATGAAGAAAATAAAAGGGATAATAATTTATAAAGAGAGAAAAGGTCAGCTTGGAGGTAAAAAGACGGAAATAGAAAGGATAAAAGGATAAACACATACCTATGCGTGTAGCTTATTACTGCCACAAAGGATTTTTAGCAATAGATTGTATATAGGAAATCTGTGTGAAAGAATTCTTGGAAATCCAACATCAGCCGCAGGTGGATACAAAGAACGGAGAAAGTCTTGCATCTGAATATGTACGAGCAACGAGCAGTCGGAAAATGTTACAATGAAATTGAATATGAAAAGCCGCAATCTATATAGCTTTGAAGGGTGAAAGCAACCTTCGAGAAAACACGGAACAATAGACTTACAACTAGCTTCTGTAATTCAATCGTAATTCGTAGCATAAAATGGAGGGAAAACTTATACGGAGGCATGGACCGAACAAAATAAATAACCGAATAGATGTGATTGAATCTCAAAATACCATTTAATTTAAATCCACCAAAACCAATTATCAAATAGCTTACATTATATAACAATAAAAAAGTTCAATAAAAAAAAATTCAAGCCAGACAAACTGGAAAAAGCTCCTGGAAGGATCGATCAAAAATGCAACATAAAAAATATAATTGGAATAGAAATCCTGGACCGCAAATCATAGAAATGCAAAACATGAAGTAATTGAGAAAACCAAACACAAATTGACTGGAAAATGCAGAAAAAAACAATATTCAATTTTATTTCGTAATTAACAAAAATAAAGTCAACGTAAATGATAGGAGAAATATAAATACAACCAAATTTATAAAAAATATTAGAAAAATAAAAACAATTGTATTCAAACAAAGTGAAACAAATGAAGCCAGATTTAGAAAAACAAACTATGAAAAATAAAGCCGGATTTAGAAAAACAAACTATGAAAAATAAAGCCGGATTTAGAAAAACACACTACGAAAAATAAAGCCGGATTTAGAAAAACACACTACGAAAAATAAAGCAAGATTTAGGAAAACAAACAACGAAAAATAAATTCAAATGAAAAATAACAAACTGGGACAAAATAACAAAAAATTGGATACAACAGGTTTCAAAGCATATAGCTAAAATGAAAAATGCTGAGCCAAATAAAGCCACATTTATTAAGCCGCACAATATAACAAATAAAGCTAAATATATTGAATCAAAATAGCGTCAAATTCACTAAAACAAACACAAAAAAGTAGTGCCAAATTGATTGAAACAAATTGAAAAACAGTAACAACAGTCTTATGAAAACAAACGGAGAAGCATAATGACTTCATGAAAATCACTGAACTAAATAATAACAAATTTAACGAAAGAAATTAAGAAAATTCGACACATTTATGCAAAGATACAGAAAACGACGGTTTGGAAGCACAGAAAAGCGCTATTTTTGACCCGAAAACCAAGAAATATATAAACTAAAAATTCCAGGAAAATAAAAATACAAAAACATTGTTTCCATAAAAATATCATTCTGTGAATAGCCCACATTTCTGGAGAAACTTTCCACCAAAAAGAAAGAACTATGGCCACGCATTAACTTTTTACCATCTTGAGCCTACCAAGCCGGAGACAGTGAAAGCTCTGTAAAAGCAAAAAACTGCAGGATGAAGATAGAATGTTAAAATCCGGAAAAAATTCAGGGAAAAAAACAACATTGAACAAAGTAACATGGAAATAGATGAGTACAGCCACCAGGCAGGGCTGGCATGGGAAAAGTACGGGGAATAAAAGCGGAAGAGGATACGATAAGAATATTAAAAGCGGAAGGAGAACAAAAAAAGAAGCAGAGCATTAAAATACAAAAAAAACGACAAAGAGGAAAAGGAATGGAGAAAGTCTTTGGAAGACAATGATGAGAGAAAGATTTTTTTTTCTCCAGGGAAAGCACCATCATTGCTCCTTGAAGGGTGTGTGCAGTACTTGAAATATTTATAGACAAATTATACAAATCTGACAAGGTTTAAAGCATTGGAGGGGAAGAAAGTTCCAAAGAGAAAGTAAGGGAGAAAGCAAAAAAAAATGTAGTCGACGGGGAAAATGGAGTAACTTTGATTTACTTGAGGAAATGCCCGAAATTGTTCAACGTGAGCTACGCACCAGCCATTCATTTTTTTCATCCTTTTCATCTTCCCCATTATTATAAAACGGAGTCTTATGTGGGTGGATTTTTTCTGGGGGCAAAAATGGGGAAAAAACCCGAGAAAAAATGGAAGCAATTCACTACCGAAAAATTTATGGAGTGCGCTCCGAAATTGCATCTTTTTGGGGAGATTCTACTGGGCTTTATAGGAGGATTTCTCCGGCGCTCATTCTAACCCCTTATTTATGACAGGTTCCGGTAATTTTTTGAATTAAACTTGGGAGCTCCATTAATTTTATTGGGAACTCTCCTCTTTTATTCTCCCTCAGCTTCCTTAGGAAATTGCTTCCAGACGGGCCTTTTCCTCCCATTTTTCCATTTGACTCTCCTTTTATTGAGAACCAAGAATTTGTCTTGGGGGAGGGCGCAATGTTTCAAATCAAAGCATCTTTCGGGTTTATATGGCAAGGATTTATATACAGAAATTGAGCTACATCAGAAGGTCCTTTGAGGAAGATTAGTATTTGGAATTGAAATTAAACTTGGGAACAATTTCAATTTGCCCGCACCAAACATTAACAATCATATATCAGGGGAGATTCTGTCGCAGCGGGAGGTGAGGAGGATTTTACGCCCATCTTCCCCCGTTTGTCCCCTTAATTTCTTATTCCAATTGCATTTCATGGGACTGGGGAGAACGTTTTTTACTACGTACTTTCCCTTGCATTTCTCCCTGTTTACACAGTCGGTTCTCGGAAATACGTTTTCTCTCTACAACGTACAGTGGAATGCTCGACGCACTTCAAAAAATTCTCATGTTTTATTTTGGGTGGATAAAATCTTTTATACACCGTATGATCATATAACACATAGTACACATACCAAAGTGTATTTGTATATGTGTGTACGGTGTTGTATAAATATTTTAAACAAATGTTTGCTTGCGCAGAAAAATGTATCCGTGCAAACGTATAATGGCAGAATTTTATTGGGACATTTGACAAGATCGGGGGCGGGACAGAAGTCAATGGCCATGTTTATATTCACGTATTTTTGCCGTAAGGGAAAACTGTTAGGGGGGAAATGTCAGCAAACATATAGAGAAATGACGACCTGGGAAGAATGTACAGGAACACCGTAAGACTGAATGGACGGGCAAAAATAGGAAATAATATAAACAGAATGGGAAGGGAAAAAGAAAGAAACAAACACGAGATGAAAGCAGAAAAAGGCAAATAACAAAACAGAGATAGCATGAGAGAGCAAGCACAGACAAGAAAGCATATATAAGAGAAGAGCAAGAGAGTGCAAAAATAAAAGAGCGCAAAACCAAGATAGGGGAAAAGAATTAAAAGAATAAGTAGGAAAACGGGAAAAAAAGTCAATCAAAACGAAAATCCCCCAAAAGAGAAAAAGAATCGTGTGATATATCAAAAAGGAATGAGAAAGAGCTAGAGAGAGATGTCAAGAGAGGAGAAAAATCATAAGGGAAAACTTAGGCACCAGAAGCAAAAAATCATGAGAGAAAGAAACACAGAATCGCAGAAGGTATAATAAAACTTACAGTGTACATACAGAGGAGAAAGAGAAAGCAGAAGCTGCTAACCAAGCAAAAAACAGTACAATATTAGAAGAAGAAAAACGAGAAACCACAAGTTAAAAAGAGAGAAGAACAGTGCAAAATCAAACGAAAAAAAGAAAGCACAAGCTAAAAACAAAGCAAAAAAGCAGTACAAGATTAAAATAAGTAAAAGGGAAAGCACCAGATACAAACCAGGAAAAAGGGAACGAACAAAACAAAAATATGGAAGATTCAAGATAAAAATAAGGAAAGAGAGAAAGTACAAAATAAAAATAGGTAAAAGAGAAAGCAAAATAAAAACCAGGAAAAACAGAAAGCACAAAATAAAAATTAGAAAAAAGAGAAAACACAAAATAAAAATTTGAAAAAAGAGAAAGCACAAAACAACAAATAGGAAAAAGAGAAAGCACAAAGTAAAAATTAGAAAATAGAGAAAGCACAAAATAACAATTAGGAAAAAGAGAAAACCCAAAATAAAAATTAGGAAACAGAGAAAACCCAAAATAAAAATTAGGAAACAGAGAAAACCCAGAATAAAAATTAGGAAACAGAGAAAACCAAAAATAAAAATTAGTAAACAGAGAAATCATAAGTAAAGTGGAAGAAAAAAGAGAAAGCATAAGTAAAATGAAAAAAAACGAGAAATCATAAGTAAAATGAAAGAAAAAAGAGAAAGCATAAGTAAAATGAAAAAAAGAGAAAGCATAAGTAAAATGGAAGACAAAGAGAAAACTTAAAATAATCACAACAGAATGGACAAAAGTGAAAGAGAAACCCCTAAAGGGAAATAGAGAAAAATAAGACAAAATAAAACATAAACGTAGAAGCAGAGGGAGTAAAGGAGAACACGTCAGAGATGAAAACTGAAATGACAAGGGTGCGAAAACACAAGAGAGAGGCAGGCAGAAAGATAAGAGAGGAAAACGGGGAAGCAGGCGAAATGGCAGCCATGAGTACTTTTACGAGGACATTAAATGTTCCCAAGTTTCCCCCTGCATTTTGTATGGTGGCGAAAAAAAAAAAAATAAAAGGAAACAAAAAAGAGAATCTGTAAAAGAAAAAGAAGAGAAAATACTGACGTAACTTTCTCCTGCATCCTGAACTAAAACGTGCTAAGAGTTTACTTTTATTTTATCTCTGTTGACAATCTCATAAAATAAAAGTATGTGAATAGTCCCACATCCTTTGGGTTGGAGAAGGAAGAATCGGAGTGAATCTTTTCCCTTTCCCCACCGTTAAAAAGAGTGCCTATACAGAGACTCAAAAGAAAACTGAGAGTGGAGGACAGAGAATTCTCAAAAAAAAAAAAGGAACCGGAACCACAAGGAAAAATCTCGGTCAAAAGTACGCCATTAAACCAGGCATAAACAAACGCCAGGAGAAAAAAAAAGTTATACGGACTCTCTGCCATATTATTTTCCCGGGATATAAAAAAAACTTGATTATGTACTACCTTTCCCTCTGCCATTCTCCGCATTTTCCCCATTATTTCCCTTCATTTGAACTTCCCCGCTCCTTTTCCCCTCCAAAAGAAAAATGCCGAGACCGAAGGACATGATTGAGATTGTCAGGGCCCTGTACGTTTCATGTCTTTGCCAAAAAGAATGTTTATGTGTGTATCCTTTTTCAGATTTGTTTTTGCCCCCCGTTTTTATGCACACTTTCCCTCTCATTTATTCCCTTCATTTCCCATATACACTCTCGGCATTCCCGGGGAAAGTTTTTTCATTATTTTCCTCAACTTTATTTGTTCGTGGAAAAATATAAAAGAACGTCCTGGGTTTTCTCTCTTCTAAAACAAATTCTCATTTATATCCAATCGTGTAATTCTCCATGAATTGTAATTGAATTTTTTTTTGTGAAGTTTTTTTAAGCTGGGAAAATCTGGGTGGTTTTATTATTTTTAGGGGGGAAATTTAAATTACTTTTTCCTTTTCACGGGATTCATTTTGTGTTTGCATTATTAATGCGGGAATTTTAGCACGTTTAGTGAAATGTGTAATTTTTTTGGGACTTTGCAATTTTTTTTTTTTCAATTTGTCCTTATTTTGATTTAACAACTAGCATTAAAATGTGCTGTAAGCCATTTGGACCCCGCATTGTAATAAAAGGTAATAAAAACAGCTAATAAAATCGGTGGACAAAATCAAAACATTGCAGTCAAAGTTCATGTGTGTGTTTCCCCGAAAAGTTTCGCAGTAGTCCATTCATTAAAAAATGAGACAAATATCCGCCGCAGGATCATTTTGCGGTACAAAAACAAGGATTTTTCTCCATTTAATCCTTCACACCAACCAGCTTAGATCCTGCGGTAGAACATCTAAGAAGACAAAAACGAATGAAGCTCTGTCCTATAGAACAAAAAAGAAAACTAATGACAATTTCGCTTACTTTCACCACAAGAAAAACTCTCACGCATTACACCCTGAAAAGCAGATGTAAGCACAAAAAAATGGGTACATTTTTTACGAGAAAAAAAAATGGAATACCACAAATTGCCTGGGAGAAAGAATTCCTCCATTTTTTACTGTGTTATCCTTCTCGCCAAAAAATTTCCTCCATCAACTTCCCCCTATAGTAAAACGTCCCATGTTTAGTGGGGGAGAGATGGAAAGGAATACAAAAAAATCTTTTGGCTCTTTCCAAGGTTTTTTTCTTTTGCTTTTGCGTGTGCACACGCAACTTTGGCCCTAAAGGGAGTTTTTGAAAGTTGTGAGGATGATGCTGATGATAATAATAACAATAATAATACTCGTCCCATCTCTCTACGTGGAGGGACTTACACATGTTATGATGAAATAATCCTTTTTTCCCATTTCTCCATCTCCTATTCTCTCTCATGTTATCACTGATTCCTGGGAAAAGGGCTTATTTTTCATCCGTTCATTGTATAAAAAAACATGTAGGAGACAGTGAAAAATATACGCAAGTAAACGATACAGATATAGCAAAAAAATACGGAAAAGGATTAAAGATGGAAGGAGAAGGAGAAAGAAAAAAATAGGAGATAAAATGTTTAGAAGAGAGATAGAGATAAAAAAAATGCGCATATGAGCAGAAGACAGACAACTCAGGCCAAACGAATAAAAATAGAGGAGGGTGAAAGTAAAAACAAGATAAAGAGTAAGCTACAAAAATTAGAAGGCCAGGTAAGAAAAGAGACAACAGCATAGTATAAAATAAAAAATGGAAAAAGGAGAACGCCGCATTGTAAAAAAATATTTGTTATGTCACTCAATGGGTCAAAAGTTTTTTTTAATGTGAAAAAATGCTCCACAAAATTACATGCATACGATTTCTTGGCTAGGCTTGGAGTGTGTCTAATCAAATGCGAAAGTACAAATAAGTCTGTGTATGAAATATAACTGTCTTCATAACGGTTCTCTTTAAATTAGACAATTTTCCCCTATATAGCTAATAACCTATATACAGAACACCAATTACTATGTTAGCAATTAGAGAAAGTTTTTGAGGGGAGAATTTTCTGCCACCGTTATAAAACAAAAACATTTATAAAGGAGTCCGATGTAGAGAGAATTCATAGCAAACTGTGAATTAATAACCTTGTGTATACTGTACGGAGAAAAATCACTCAAACCTTTCCCGCCATTTTCCTCCTCATTCACTTTCAACTTATGAATATAAAGGAATTACAGTCAATTCTCTGTATAACGGTTTATCAAGGTGTGTGTAACTTTTACAGCAAAAAACCGTTGTATAATGAGTAACGTAAGCTTGTGTAGTCTGGAAAATAGTGAAAAAGCCGTCGCAGTGAAATAGATGCGAAAACGTGGCCTAAAACCGTTGTAGAAAAAAACCGATGGAGATTCAAAAGTTTCAGAAAAACCGTTAAAAAAGTACGAAACAAATTTGAAGACGAACGTCTTCAAATTTGTTTCGTACTAAAACCGTTTTACTGAAAAAAGGAAAACCGCGCGGATTTCAAATTTTGGGAAAAGGTATTATAAGGCGAGAAATATCAGGAGGTAGGGCATTAATTAGCTTTAAAATGACACCTATATAATTAAAATGTTTTATGATAAAAAAAACAATAATTTGCGTAAAAATTCTGATTTTTGAACTAAATGCGTAAAAATCGCTATAAGTGTGTAAATTATTGTTCGATCTGCTGGAGCATTTTTCTACGTGATCTACAATCAAATTCTGAAAACACACTTGTCCCATTCTGAGCCGTTGTATAAACGTAAAATGTTTGTTCCTAAAAACGAAATAAAAAAATCGGTTTTACGGAATATTTAGATTGTTTTTTTTTAACTTTTTTCGAAAAAAAACCGGCAAAGCTTAGTAATTCTTGGTCCAATCGGGGTGAAATTGTTTCTCTGAATCCGCAATGAAATTCCGAATGGAATACATGTACAGTGGAGTCTCTCTATAACAAGTCTCTTTATAGCTATATTTCAACTATATAACAACTTTAGTTTTTTCGCCGCGAATACATGGAAGATACATATTCTATATAACAACTTATCTCTGCACTATTTTTCGCCATTCCGTTCAATATTATTATACCCTGTGCATTCGACGATCCAGTCAAAGAAATAGAACTTGCTAGCAAAATTGGTACTCGCAAATTGAACTTGAACTGATAAGAAGCTCTATCGATGTGTAAGCTATTCCTTCATCCGCACTTCCGCCATTGATTCAACTTTTCCTCTGCCTTTCTCTCTTCCACCCCCCAAAAAAATTCACTCCGCCGCTCTCCGATTTTTAATGGAGATTCTTATGGTTGTGAGAACAATCTTTGATGGAGACGATGCTCTGTGGTAATGGCAAGGAGGAGGAGGAGGATCAAAAAGAGGGAAAGGCGGGGGAAAGTCCTCCCATTGCCACCGTATAGGAAAGTGTTATGAGAAAGGAAAGAAGTGGGCGAGAGATAGTCTCTATGGCCATATAAATAGGTTGTCATTATGCCAGCACATTAGCCTTTATGAGGTGCGCTCTCCTCCTCCACGTGTGTTGCTGGGACGTGAGAGCCTCCGAAAAAATGCCCGACAGGAGAATTTCTCCTTTTTTCTAACTTTCTTTTTTTCTTACATTTTTTCCCTTACTTTCTTTTTTTTCTTACTTTCTCCTCCTTTTCCCTGCTAAATGGCTACGTTTCCATGGTTATGGCGGGAAGATTGGGCTGGGGCTCTAGAATTAAAAGGGCTTTTTATAGTGGTACTTCTTCCCATTGCTACATGATCAAATGTAATTTCTATACCTTAAAGTTTCTATACGCTTACTTGCCGAGATCCTCCAGCAATATAAATAGCAACTCGTTTGTAAAACAGCGGGGAAGGGATTTTTTATACGCATTTTCACGTAGATGCGGTGAGAATCAGAAGGACACGGAAAACCGTGGGATAATCCAGGAATTTCTACAGCGGGAAAAAATAAACAAGGAAGTTTTACAGGAATGTTGACGGATAGCCTTCAAAAAATAATAAAATCAGAAAGATAAAATAATCAGAAAACTGAAAAAACTCGGAAAAATATAAAAAATCAGAAACCCGAACAAAATCGAAAAAATAAAAAAAATCAGAAACCCGAACAAAATCGAAAAAATAAAAAAAAATCAGAAAACCAAAATAAAAAAATAGGAAATTAGAAAGATGTAAAAACAGTCGACTCTCTTTAGGAGTTCCTCTTTCATCAAAAAGTGTTTGCCCGTTATAGAGAAAACCGATTTTCACATGTTAACAATTGGAGAAAGTTGTTGAGGGGAGGATTTTCTGCTGTCGTTATAAATAGAAACATACATAAATGCTATAGAGGAGCCCGTTATAGGGAGAGTTGTGTCTTTTTTAATTACGACCGAAAGGATTAAAATCGAATATGGCACAGCGGAGTCTCGTTATAACAGCACCCAACGGAACCCAAAATATTTTGTTGGTATAAAAGGATTGCTGCTGTAGAGAATTTTTTTTATGTATTCCATATAGAGTTTCTGTGAATTTGCTGATGTTATAATGAACATATTGTTATAGCGAGTGCTCTTATAACCAGACTTCACTGTAATAACCATGGACAAATAAATATTATTAAAATATAGGACGGCGTTGAATTAATACAAATTATTTGTACCAATAACACATATTTTTTGGGAAAAAATAAAATAAATATCGGTATGTATATATTTTTTTGTATTTATTTTTTAGTTGGGTGGAATACGACGTTTGGACTCAGCCAATAGCATCCGAGCAGCACATTTCTATCCGGAAGGTGGCTGGGGTTGGATTGTTTGTGCCTGTGCATTCTTGGCCCACGTGACCACGTCAGGGGCTCAATTGTCCGCTGGAGCTCTGCATATCGTTCTATCCAACAAATTCCAAGACTCTAATGCTCATCGTAAGTTTTTCCGTGGTATATAGTGTTTAAATATCCATATATACATACGTGCATATATGTAATTACATATATGTGGCTTACATACATACGAACATACATTATGTGCCAGCTCTGGCATCTGTGTTAGCCTTTTGAACGTCTTTCTTTTGAAAAAACCGCTGTTATCTTTCCGCGATGCACTCACGAATTTACCTACGGCCAGATCTGCACTTTCTTTTCCAAAATGCCTTTTTTCCGGTTTACGCAAACTTTTCTCTGGGGGTTCAGGATTTTTTTTTTTTACTTAAACATAAATTTTCCAATTTAAAAAAAACTTTATCAAATCCTATGGAATCATTGGTGTCTTTCCCTTTCAATTCGTTTCCTGTTCCACGACATAGATAAGGGAATTATTGGAGAACCGCTTTCCTTTCTTTTTTTCGGGGGAGAAATTGAGCCAACTTTTTTTTTTTTGCTGGGACTTTTTTATGGCAGTGGGAAATATATTTGATCATTTGATTACTTTTTGAAACTTCATTTGATTGGGAAATCTCTTCTTTCCTGTGCCACGCTTTGCGTTTGTCTCTCACTTTTACGTCACTCAGGTCTGTCATTTGCCTCTCTTTCTTCTTTGTCTTACTCATAGCCTTACTCTTTCCAGCCGCTCATAGCCGTTTTCTTTCTTTCTCTTTTTCCATTTCTATCTCTCTCGTTTGTGTCTCGTTTTTTTATCGTTTCTCGCTTTCTACTCTCTTGACCCTAATTTTTCTCTCGTTATTGTCTCTGTAATTTCTCTCTTCTTTACCTGTTACATCTTCTTTTCTCTCTTTTCATTCTCGTCTGTTTTTTCTTTCTTTTTCATTTTCGTCTACGGTTTTCCCCGTTTTTCTCTCTGATCATTATCGTCTCTGTTTTTCTCCTTTCCTCTCTTTTCTTTCTCGTCCGTTTTTTCCTGTTTTTTCGTTTATTTCTCGTCCGTTTTTTCCAGTTTTACTCTTTTCTTTCTCGTCTCATTGTTTATCTTTTTTCTCTCTCTTTTTTCTCGTTTTTCTCTCGTTTTTCTCTTTTCTCGTTTTTCTTGTTTTCACTCTTTATTATTCTTTTTGTCGTTTCTCCTTTTTACGTTTGTATCTCTTTTCCTCGTTTTTCTCTCTTCGCCTTTTCGTTTCTGTGTCTTTCATCTTTCTTTTTTTCTCATTTATGTTCTTTTTGTCTCTTGGTTTCTCGTTTTTCCCTTTAGTATTTCTATTTACTTTTATTTCTGGGTTTTAGCTTTACTTTCGTTTCTAGTTTTGCTCTAGTTTCTCGTGTTTCTCTTGTTCCTTTCTCCTTGCTGTTTTCTAGATTTTCTCTTTTTTTCTGGTAATTCTCTTGCTTCTGTGTTCTTACTTTTTTCCTAGTTTTTCTCTGTTTTCTTTATTTTGTTTCTTGTCCTCCTCATTTCCTCTTTTTTTAAAATAGTTTTCTCTGTTTTCTTTCCCGTCTTTCATTTTTTACTAGTTTTTCTCTCATTGTCTCTCCTTGTTCTCTCATTGTTCTCGTTCTCTTGTGCAGTCGACTCTCTCTATAACAGTCCCCTGTATAACAGTACTCTCGTTATAACAGCAGCAAAAAATGCTCCCCTCA
>JAQGBT010003555.1:0-19204 GCA_034698585.1 Disparrhopalites patrizii | reverse complement strand
ATACATACATACATATATATACATACATACATATATATACATACATACATATATATACATACATACATATACCTACATATATACACATTAATTGTACTTCCAGAATAGAATTTTAGATACCAGTACACACAAATGGTATCTAAAATTCTCTTCTGGAAGTACAATTAATGTGTATATAATTCATTACTATTACCCACTTACACACGGGGCTACACATGCACTCAAGAGTAACCATTTAAGTTCAATGAATTCATTCGTTGAACACTTGTTTGCATTTTTACACTACTTTCCTGAAAACCGTATGCATAAATATATTTAAATGTATATATTGACGGGTAAAATTTTGCACTCTGGATTGTGAATGGCAAAATTTTAATTTAATTTAATTTAAAGCTTAATTTAAAAAAAAATTAATGTTGCAGTTGCGTGAGACCGTGAAAGATATTATCCATCTGAATGGTCCCCTGGATGATGACTTGTATTTGCTCCGCTACTTGAAAGGTAATTTTCAACAGCTACTTGTGTAGCCATTAATATAACTAAAACAACATGTTCTACATATTTGAAAACGAACGAACTGGAAGCATTGGAATCTGAAGATCCTTTTTAACGCATTATTTTAATCTTTATTTCTAGCACGAGACATGGACGTCGGGAAGGCGGCAAAAATGCTTAAAAATGTGAGTTTTCCTACATTTCTAAATCACGTTTGTTTTCTTCTGTATATTTCACTGGTATATCGATAGCTTTAAATTATCCTGATATATACACAGTCGGTTCTTAAAAAAATGGTTCCCCTTAAATCAGCAAATTTTCCCCAGTAGAATAAATATTATAGGGAACAGAAATTTCTATATGTTAATAAATAAAGACAATTTTTGAGGGGAGCATTCAATGCCACCCTTATAAGGGAGCAATTTATAGAGAGCCAACTGTATGCATATACAATGCATATGCTTATGCGTTGTATACTGATTGCAGTCCGCAAAATGGAGGAAGGAGAATGACATCGACTCCTTGGCGGAGAAAAGCTTCCCGGAAGGAATTACAGCGCTTCCTATCTACGTCGAAGCCCTAACTAAAGATGGAATAGCTGGTAATTGCTTAATTTGTATTCCTTCCAAAATTTCAGAACATCATTTCTCCACCACGCAAACAACTAGAGCTAAATGCAAGAATTATAAAATGTGCATACAAATTTATAAAAAAAACCTTAAATTCCTGGAATTAAATTTGCTATTGTTATTTGCTTTCATAGTTGCGTCTATTCACGCCGGACGAGTTGATTTGAGGAGCTTATTGGAGCAGTATGGGAAGGATGGATCCGTCCGATTCCTCACACAAGTACTAATTCAAGGCGAGCGGCTGGTGTTGGCCTGCAATCGGAAGAAATTGGGCGATGCACCGTTGGCGGAAAATGCTGTGGAAGGTGCCATGTGTCTGGTTACTTTTGAGGACTTTAACCCCTGGCAAATCAACTCTATTAAAGGTACGTTTAATTATAAATATGTCATATTAATTATTACAGAACGTGATTTTGTACACACACATTTTGGATTAAAATTACTCTAAAATGTTTGCAGAAAAAATAAAATTTTCTGTGTATGTACATTTTAAAATTGCTGTTTTTCTCCTTCCACAGCCGTCCAAACTGTGGTGGAAAGCTGCAAAATTTTCGTGAACCATTTCCCCGGCCTAGTCTCCCGGATCTGCTTCGTCAATTGCAGTCCAACCTCTTCAGTGGCTCTCAAGATCATCCGATCTATCTTGGATGGTCCCGACCTCAAGATTGAGGTTTTTGGATCGGGTGACGAGGGCTGGAAGCCCTTTATTCATGACTTAGTGCCCACCCACCTCCTCCGCCACTACTTTGGCGGCACAAAGGCGGAGGAAGTCGTGAAAAGGACTCGTTTTATTGAGGAAGAAGATCTCCAATCTTTACTTGCTGGGACTGCATGAAATTTTCAGATACTAAAAATACATTCAAATAATGTTAATTAATTTTGGGAAAACGTTTTAATGGAGTTTATAAAAATTTTCTTTAAGCGCAAAAAGGTTTGCGTAATAATAAGCAGGCTTCAATATTATTTTGGTCCCTTTCTTAAACTATATGTTGAATTTTTTTCAAAAATGTTTTTACAGCGACCTTAAAAATGAAGCATCAAATTATGAGTTTATCATTGCGAGGTATAATCATCTCTCAAATTTCATGTTTACTAGCTTAACACAATTGCTTGCAATATTCTGTTTAACCGGGTTTTCTTTTGTTTTTTTGGGGTTTGTAATTTTTTGCGTTTACGTGGAGATGAACTTACAATGGAGCTGATCATATTCTGTATTAGCCTTCTCTGCGAAGAAAGTCAGATTTTTTAATTCACTCTCGATACAGTGGACTCTCTCTATAACAACTCTCCTTATAGCAACTTTTTCTCTATAACAACTTTATTTTTCAGCCCTTCGCATATGTAGTGTACATATAAAATGTTCCATATAACAACTTTTCTATATAACAACCATTTTTGGTCTTCCCTTCAGGGTTGTTATAGCGAGAGTCCACTGTATATGTAATACACTGAAATATGGATGTTTTTTTGTGTCTGTACGGGTAAGCAACAGTCGCAGGAAAGCTGATTTCATGACTGCGTGCTTAGTTTATTCGGCAAAAAAACAACATTTTCCTCATTGCAGACGGAGCAAAACATTGCCCTCGCAGGCGTTATAGTCTATGCACAAAATATGCGCAAAAATCTTGACCCAGTTGTTCAATCAAGTATATATAAATTTGACCTTCGCCTTTAAAGGGTTGGCCGTGAATACATACATGCATATTGATATTATTTTGTATCCAGAAAATCGTGGCTTGATGGTACTATTGCTTATTCGCACGGGGTTTGAAACTGTCTTCATATTTGTTTTCGTATTTACAGAGCCGCAAACCGCGTCCCGGACAATATTGACAAATTAAAGAATGTCATTATTAGTCGTCCCCCAAGCTTTTGTAAAGCTGAGCATCTTTGCGGTACGAAGATTCTCGTCCAATCACTAGAGATATATTTATTTGTCATAAATGTTAGTCCGGTTCACCTATTTGAGAGTATATTAAATCTCAACTATATACAAGAAAAACGTCGGCAACTGACTGTCAGAGAGACAACACATAAAGTTTTAGACCTCTGAATATTATTACTGTTTATAATTAAAAAAGGACAATTAGAAAAAGTGAAATTTATATTAGAAGATAGCAAATTAATCAGTGATTATAGAGTGCATCAATATATTTAAGTTTCCCGTACAAGAAAAGCAGAAATTCATAAAAAACAATGACATTAAAACGCGAAAACACAAAATAATAAAATTTCTGGAAGTGAACATTTTCTTTACTCAAGGCTGACGTCCAATGTATAAAATAAAAAAGGAATATAGCCCCCGGATACAAGAAGAATCTCCCCGCTAATTTTAATTTTAACCATTCTAAGCTTTTTATTAATACCTTAATAATTAAAACCTAATGTAATTAAAGCTTGAAAAAAAAACAATTTAATTAAATTTTTTATTACAATAAAAAATTACAATGCTACACTTTTGTTATACAGATGGCATTATACCAAGTGCAATATTTTGATCAATTCACTGTAATTATCTTGAATATTCTAAATGCAATAGTATAGCCAAAAGCTCTCACACGCAGCTGTAAGGGCCTATGCCAAAATGCGGCTGGATAAATAAACCCTTATTATTATTATTACAAGAAAAACTACTTACGTTCTTGGCAATAACAAAAACATCCTGTTTACAGCTAAGAAATCATATGTATGTATGAGTATGTCCTTCATACATATAGCTATATGCATATACGATTATTAGTGCATGGGAAAAGAAAATATCATGCGCTTCTTTTGATTTATGTTCTAATTGTAAGTGTCGGGAAATTATTTGTGCTCGCAATGGTTTTCTTTCTATTCAAAAACCCTATAGTATAATATAATTGAAGTTTGAATTGAAATTTCTATCATTCATTTGGATAGGTAAATAATTCATGGAAGCCGGCGCATGCATTGATCTAACACTGCTGGCATTTGGAAATTTGCTTACGTGGATATATTACTACTGAAGAAGTTATTACAGCAAACGTCCGCACGGGTGTTCAAGATTCAATATTTAATTATGTTATTTTCAAGTTTATATGGGATAAAACTGATTGTTTAGACATACCATATGTTTCACGGAAAACGCAACCGGCTCTCCCGCTTATAATTTCTCTACTATACAAGGCGTAGACATAAAATCATTAGCTTGTTTGAATGCTAAGAAGTCAGGCTCTCAAAATTGGTATATGTTTTCATTCTATACCTTTCCGTTTGAAAATTATGGGATGTGAAACGCGTGAAAAAAATCACATGTTAAACATATGGGGTTACCAAATCAAAAAAATTTCGTTAGTCCTTACAAATTTTTAATAAATATATTTATATAATATTTATAATACATATTATAATAAATATTTGAGTATGGCAAAATAACCGCATAAAAATGTTAGCATATTAACATACCAATACATCGTCATGAAGGGGAGAAGTGTGTCGCGGAAATTAGGCCGGGAAAAAGTGTATCACGTAAATTTTTGCAAATAAAATTGGCGCGGAAACTCTCTACACGACGAAGATATTGTTTTGGTCAAGGGCTCTTTATTACCGCTGAATATTTCTTAACTATTAATTTCGTAAGTTTGACAATGACCTTGACAAACAAGCAAAGAATCTGAATAATTAAAACTTGTTACAAGTACATCTGTTAAAAGTTTTATGTTACGAGTTTTATGTTACAAGTTTTGTTATTTCTAAAAGGTAAGTAGCATTTTCCGGAGAAACATCTCCGGATGAAAGCTCAGTGTTGTGGCTCGTAAAAGGTTTGAACACAAAGGATCAGTGAAAAACTGGAACAAAAATAGAACATTTAATTTAGGTTCCAAGAAAATATTTTTTATATATCGGAATAATTATACTGGAAGAAAATCTTGAAATGTAATGTACTGTCATTAAAGGCATATTTTTGATTTGCTAACCTTCACGCGTTTCACATGCCATAATTTTTAAATAGAAAGGCTTTGAATAAAACAACTTATCAATTCTGAAAGCTTGACTTTTGAGCATTCCAACAAGGTAGCGATCTCTCATGTCTATGACTTGCTGTAGAGAAGTTGTAGGCGTTGACCTGGTTGTGTTTTCCGTGAAACATACGGTATATGTTCAAAGTGATTGGCAATCGACGCTTCTGTCAGGAACCCAACTGATTCAATGAATTAACTGAATTAATTAATTGAACTTATTAAATTCTTGAAATACACAAACCTATATCGATTGACAGTCGGTAGAATTTGCGGATTTGCAAGTCTACTATAGTTCATAACTTGCCGAGCTGTTGCCATCTTATACTCAACTAAACCTTTCAAAATGTGTTGTATTAAATTGCTCCAGTTACTCAAACGACTTAAATTAACTGTGAACTTATTAAATTCTTGAATACAAGTGACCTGTATCGATTAATAGTCGGTATAACTTGCTCATTTGCAAGAATTCTACTGGTTCCTTTCCTAACTCACTGCTGCTAACTTGCTCAACTAGCTCTTTTCAAAATGCGTTGCATTAAATTGTCTCAGCTAATATTCAAACGAAATATACAGTAAATTGTCTATTCAAGATGTTGTACGTGACAAATGTTTGGTCCAACTTATGGTATATTTCCATTAGTTGCAGGATACACTATTTGCCTTACACCATGGATTATGATTCGGGAAAAATTGAAAATGTAAATGTATTTTGGAAGAAATGGGCATGGGTGCCATTTCTCCTTTGTCAGACATTGCATGCGCTGATTGTTGTCATTTGTCTATTCGACGCCATCAATTCAGGAGAATTCAACCATTTTGAGATGGCTTTTCATTTAATGCTGGCAACTGCATGTCCCTTGGGTACCATATGGTATTACCAGACATTTCTGGCTGAGCCGATTTCATTGGTGGCTGTATTCAACGCTCTGTATCAGGATGGTTAGTTTGTACATTTATTCCCATATAATCTTTTGTTTCTGCAGATGTGTATATAATTGATATTTCAGTGGCTCATATAGCTATAGCTACACGTTAAATCGAAGCCTATACAGTGGAGTCTCTATACAAACATTCTGAATGGAAGGGCAAAAAATATTGTTACAGGGAAAAGTTGTTATAAAGGACATTAAATGGTTAAATAAAATAATAAATTAAAATCTTATATGTACGAAGGGCTGGAAAAATAATGTTGTTATAAAGAGACTTGTTATAGAGAGGCTCCACTGTATGTACCTGATGTGATTTATATCTTTGCAGGAAGACGATCGGAGAAGGACAAATATACTTGGCCAGAGCTCACCCTGGTGTTGTTCCCGGGCGTGGTTTTACTCCTTGAAATTTTATACACAACCATAATCATAGCCTACCCCATGGCTACCTTCTCCATCTATCGCTATCTTCTGTCGTTTCTTCCGGATTCGTGGATCCTACTGCTTGTTTGTGTCATCGAAAATATTTGTTTTGCCAACTTGTCCGTTGTGATAGTTCATTTCTTTCTGTTTGTACAGCTTTCCTTCTTCCAAAAGAGTGCCCAGGATGTGTCCGCGCTGGTGCAGAATATTAGGTAAAATTTTTTTAAATAAAATTCAAAAATATAAACTTGTACTCACCATGAATTGACTTTCACCATACATCGTGCCTGTTAGAAGCCTTGATGAATACGAATGAATACTAATAGAGGCAAATGCGAATAATATTCTAATATTCGAATCCGAACCGACTTCAAACCAAATCCAATCCAAATTTTATGGATTCGGTACAATACGAATCGAATACGAATACAGGCATAGATCGGAATTGTTTCTGGAACTAATAATACATTATCTATTGGATAAGAGAAGGGACGCTGCCAGTAACCATTGGTGACAGTTAGTCAACTTTGAACTTAAGAAACCCCTCAGAAGACTCCGTTAGTCAGGCTTGCTCTTAAACTAAAATGAACTTGGTCAGTTTATAACTTAAGCGACGACATATATACAATATGTGTTGGGATGGGAAATATTTTATTTTTAACCTATAAACAATATGTACGTTTTCGAGACATAGAGCGGAATTTGACTATGCCCAGATATGCCTATTTAAATATGCTCCTATGAAGTTCGTTCACAGCCTGGTAATTATATGTAGCGTCTCCTGAAATATTTTGTTTATTAACAATACTCTGTACTTCCATTACAGGCGGGGCAAAATCTTGCCGTCGGTGGCAGTGTTGTCTACTCGCCAATTGCAAATTCTAACTTTACTATTCAACCACGTGTTTGCCAACTTGATCTTCGTCTTTAAAGGCTTCACTGTCAATGTCAACATTTTACTTTTACTAGCAGCTATACTGCTACACAAAACTGATGGTCTAATGGCCATTGTCCTATTTGTATTGGTGTTAGAGCTCATCTTGATTTTTGCGCTCGTGTATGGATCTGCGTTCTGCGTCCCGGCGAATATTGACTACTTGAAGAGAGTCATTCTTAGATTTGCTCCTCGCGCAGTTCGTAAAGGAGAACATCTGCACATGACGAATGTTTTCCTAAAATCCGTCAATCCTTCCGCGTTTGCCATCAAAGTCGGTCCCTTCCACGCTTTCGAGAGAGGATCAACTCCGAATTACATCAACTATATCAAGAAGCACCTGGTATCTCTGGCATTGACGAAAACATCTTTTTTAGTATTGCTGAACTAAGCGAAGCATCATTTTGTTCATCAGGATTTTCTGGGGATTGTGGACATATTCATAAAATTGGCCCGTATTTGAAAAAAACGTCAAAACCTGAAGACATATGCCGCATTTCTCCTGAGTGGGATCATTTTTGAGCTGATTTGTTGGCGCTAAACTGCTATAGCAATAAATTTGGGGGAATGTCACCATTTTGAGATGGAAATTCATATTATTCAAGCAGACTCGATCCCTCGGGATATCTTCTGGTATTATTGAACGTTCTTGACTAATTGTAACTTGAATATGAGTTGAAACGAGACAAAACTATGCAGGAGTTGGATGTGCGTTGAATGTATAGTTATACATATGGGGTAAAATGAGAGAAATAAAAATTTGCAAAGGATGCGCTTTTGGTGGCGCCAATTTCCAATGTTAAATCCCACTTAAAAACTTCGGCGTCGCGCCATGCACGATCTTCAAAGTGATCTCAGAGGCCAACAATGCAGAATGCACTCAAACGGCTTCACCCATGATGTACCCTTGGAAGAACCTACACATTAATGGTACAATCGCTTCTAAAGCCAGGGGACATCTGAACAGTGTCCATCGCTAGAATTTTTGCCGACCGAAGACGGCGTGGCCATACGACGGCGCTATTACGGCATACTACTATGGCACCGGCAAACTTATAGAGAGTCTCCACTGTAATAAAATTACAGTATTATTATGTACGCTGCTTTGTTTTTCCGCAACCATTTTAATTACCAAGTTTATTGAACAAACATATGTATTAGCTACAATTAAGTTCAAATATCCGCAACAGGATTGATAATTTTTACATTATTCAAATACTGAATATTAGTTGGATCATTAAGCACGTTTAACCAGCGCGTGTAGTGACATATACATAACGAACAAAATTTTTGCTACTTTACTACCATAGAATAACTCTGAGATTGCATGACTGCCAGCAAGCCTAAAATGTTTTGCAAGCCAAAAAAAACAATAAATGACTAAATAGTTTCCTGAAAGAACTGTAAACTTCCACGACATCCGGATGTTATATGTAAACCGTGTTTGGCTGAACTTGTTTGGCATGTCCATTAGCTGAAGGCCATACTATTTATATCATAATTTTGGAAAACGAAGTTTGTTTATGTCAAGTTTTGAATACGAATTAGAATTTCCGATGTATTAGTAATTATAAATTCCAATGAAAATGCTACACCGACAAAAATATGGATACGAATTCGGATTAAGAAGCTCAAAATTATTAATGTAATTCCGATTTTAACTCCAATACCGATTTTGCGGCCATACCTTGTTAGGGCCTATTTGCCTCTCTCTATTTGCCATAAGGATTGGTCCAGTTCACGAGTTCACCCATTATGCAGCACATCTACATTATTAATATACCCGCATTTATTTTATCGACCTTAGCGGATGCAATAATTAAACCGTTATTGCAAATTTGTTTGCAGCGAGGCCAGAAAATATGCCTCACTTTATTCGATTTATGTTCTAAGTTTTGGGAAATTACCTGTGATTGCAATGGTTTTTATTCTACTCAAAAACAGTATCATACTTTGCGTTCAGTCGTGATCATGGTTTATTTTTTCCAGTTGTAGTAAAGCTGTAGTAAAATTTCTCAATTTAAATAAAATATATTTATTTTGAAACGTTCAAATAAGCTGTTGAAACACAGTATATAATTCAAGTTTAAATTAAAACTTAAATCATTCACTTAGATAATTAATTCCTTGAACCTGACATACAGGAACCAACTAACGATTATACCCCCCCCCTCAGCACCATGATCTAGCAATGCTGCAAAATGGCAATAGGAGAAATCTAATGTAGAATTTTATTATGCATGCAGAAAAATCGCCATAACTCCCGTCATTTTGGTCCGATTTGGATAAAATTTATTTTTCTGAATTCACAATACAATTTTGTATCAGAAACATGCATTTTTAAAAATTAAATAAAAAAATCAGGTTTTTTGAACATTTCAATTTTTTGAACTTGGTGCAGGAAAATCGTTATAGCTTATGCATTTCTTGTTTGATTTAAATGTGGATTTTTTCCCAGATCCGCAATAAAATTCTGCGGCGGATTCACGCTTTTCCTGCTTTGTGTGAGTGGAGGAACAGAAATTTTTTATTTTTGAAGACCGAAAAAAAACCAAATGCCCACAAATTGAATTTTTTTAACTGGTTTTTGAAAAACAGCCATAACTTTTGTAATTTTTGTCGGATTTGAAAACAAAAATTTTTTCTGCATGTACAATAAAATACTACGTTCGATTTCTACTATTGTCATTTTGCAGCATTGCTAGATCATGGTGCTGAGGGGGTGTATAATCGTTAGTTGGTCCCTGTATATGTGTATATATACATAATCCGGCATTTGTCTAACGCTGGTGGCATTTGGAAATTTGCTTACGTGGATGTATTTATCCTGAACAAGTTATTACATCAAACGTTCACAATGACGCTCAAGGTTGAATAGCTCTCTTTATGTAATTATTTAGTCTATATACGAGATGAAGGTGATTGTATAATCATATTTAATTATATTTAATCATATATTCAATCAACGCTTCCTTTAGGAACCCAGCTCATTCAACCAATTAATTGTGGAGTTACGATATTCTTGAAACTTAGAGAATCCATATCGATTCAAAGTGGGTAGAATTTGCAGTTTTAAAAGAAGTCTATACCAGTGTCTTTCCGAACTTGTTTCTACTACCTGGCTTAACTAACGCTTTTTTAGATGCGTTCTATTAAAGTTTTTCAGTTATTCAAACGAAATATAAAGTAAATTGTCTAGAGTCAAGATGCTGTACGTGACAGACGTTTGGTCCAACTTATGGTATATTTCCATTAGTTGCAGGATACACTATTTGCCTTACACCATCGATTATAAGTTGGGAAAAATTGGGAATCTGATTGGAGCTGTAAAAATATGGGCATGTGTGCCTTTTCTCCTTTGTCAGGCATTTCACGCCCTCATAGTTGTCATTTGTTTCGTCGACGCCATCAATTCGGGAGAATTCCACTGTTTTGAGATGACTATTCATGCAATTCTGACACCAACCTGTCCCCTGGCACTCCTATGGTATTATCAAACATTTCTGGCTGAGCCGAATTCATTGGTAGCTGTATTCAACGCTCTGTATCAGGATGGTCAGTTTATGCATTTAATCCTATACGTGAAAGCCTTGATTTGGAAGCCTATAATACCTGATGTGCATTATATTTGTACAGGAAGAAGACCGGAGAAGGGCAAGTACACTTTGCCAGAGCTTGCAGTGGTGTTATTCCCTGGTGTGATTCTCCTTCTTCAAATTTTTTACTCTACCATAATCATAACCTACCCCATGGCCACCTTCTCCATCTACCGATATCTACTATCGTTTCTTCCAGATTCGTGGCTCCTATTACTTGCTTGTATCATTGAAAATTTCTGCTTTGCAAACTTGTTCGCTGTGACAGTTCATTTCTTTCTGTTTGTACAGCTTTCCTTCTTCCAAAAGACTACCCACGCTGTGTCCGTGCTGGTTCAAAATATTAGGTAACAATTTTAAAATCACACCCAACATTAAATATTATGTCATTGTTATTTGCATCTATTTGAAGGGGTAAATAATTTGTCATCGTTACATGCTTAAAATTTGCTAAACCTAAAAAAAACATATAGCAACGAAATTTGTTTTTGGTGTTTTTTGATTCGTGTCTTGTTGCAATTCATGGCTTTTTGAATCGAATTCAATCGTTTCTTTCATGAAACCGGACCCAAGAGCGCATTTTTACCCAGTTATGCAGGTCTTGAGTAGAATCCAACACAACACGTTGGATCAAATTGGATCTGAGCCATCCATATTGCCGTAACTCCAGTTGTTGAAACATGAGGCACAATTTGTGCTTAAAACACTATGTATTTTTAATATTAAAGAGCACGCACGTTTTTAAACATAGAGCGTAATTTGAGTGTCCCTAGATACGTCTATTCACATTTGCTAGTATGAAAATCGATGGCTGACACGTACTTATTGCTTCCTGAATTATTTCGTTAATATTTCACAATACTCTATATTTCCATTACAGGCGGGGCAAAATGTTGCCGTCGGTGGCAGTGTTGTCTACTCGCCAATTACAAATTCTAACTTTGCTATTCAACCACGTGTTTGCCAACTTGATCTTCATCTTTAAAGGCTTGACTGTCAATGTCAACGTTTTACTTTTACTTGCAGCTATACTACTAGACAAAATTTTTGGTCTAATGGCCATTGTCCTACTTGTCTTGGTGTTAGAAATCATCTTGATTTTTGCGTTCGTGTATGGGATAGCGTTCTGCGTCCCGGGGAACATTGACAACCTGAAGAAAGTCATTCTCAGATTCTCTCGTCGCGCAGTTCGTAAAGGAGAACAACTGCGCATGACGAAGGTTTTCGTTAAGTCCATCAACCCTTCTGCGTTTGCAATTAAAGTAGGTCCCTTCCACGCTTTCGAGAGAGGATCAACTCCCAATTACATCAACTATATCAAGAAGCATGTTGTATCTCTGGTGCTGACGAAATCATCGTTTCTAAAGTTGCTGAACTAAGCGAAGTATTGCGAAGGAAATTTTGTTCATAGCGATTTTTGGGAGATTGTGGGCATAATTGTGAAATTGCGGCGTATTTGTAAGAGAAAGCGATGAAAAATGTGGACATGTGCCACAATTCTCCTGAGTGGGATCATATTTGCGTTGATTGTTGTCGCTGAGCTGCTTATAGCAATTGATTTGGGAGAATCATTTTGAGATAAAAGTTCATATTATTCAAGCAGACTCTATCATCTGGTATTACCGAACGTTCTTGGCTAATTGTAAGTTGAATTTATTGGTGGCGGTATTAAACTATCTCTTTATCGGGTTCTTCAGTTCATAAATTTGTTCGTCATTTGAATGACAGTTCCATATTTAAGTTCAATTGAATTTTCTTTGTGTACACATACATATCTACTCCAAAAATGCTTTTCAATGATTCCTTTATTATTTATTCAATCTGACATCGAAATTCAAATGCTGTTTTGCCAAAACGGGTTGATGATTTAACACAAATGGAATTAAGCCAGGTACATACTGGAAAAATGTTTCTGGACACTCTCTATGTACACGCCACCATGTTGTCATATATCGTCCAATTATCGGTATGGTTTATACCCAGGAAAATCATTGCGCGAGCATTGGAATTACTCCCGTAGGGCTATTAGAAAGTTCAATTATACATAGATGATGAACATTTTAGCGTATACATAACTGACAATGCGAATGCTGATTTTGTTACGCAAATTTTAATGACACTGTAATTGTTAAGGATGGTACATAAGCGTATACTTAAAACGAATTGAAAATGTACACACATTACAAAAGTTATTTTTGTACAGTGAAGTCTCTCACAAACATACCGGAAGGGGAAAAATAATTGTTGGAAAAATACATGGAAATGTTGTTAGAGGAAACATTGAAAATGTACATTTAACGTACGAAGAGATGAAGAAATAATGCTGGTATGGAGAAATACTTGCATAATCATAACATGCGTGTCACGGAGTCCGTCAGTTCATCATAATCATGCAAATTTTCGGGGGAATTGTGAGACATTTTCAGCAAAGTTGCTACACAAATGTCCAGGTACATAGGTATGTAATTTTCTACAAAAAACAAAATGAAAACGGACACATGATATTGCTTTTTCCTCAATGAATTTGGTATCGTAAACCCTAAATTGTTTAGGTTAAAATTATTTTCCAAAAACGGGAAACAAAAGGCCAAAATTTACTTTCACAACCCTGCCACGCCTAATTACATTAGACCATGGATTTTTCCCTTAAAATAATCAAGTAACTATACGGATCACTTTCATTAGTCTAGGCTCATTGCTTGCCTATTATGGCGGTGGTACTCGCCACTCAGATCAAATATTTTGGCAATGTGTGCAAGGGGATATACCAACGCTACAGCGCTGATCGATATAATTATATATATAATTAGTTATTTGTGATGAGTGATGGCATAATTGTTCCTTGGAATCGGGCCACAGAAAGATACTGAAACACCGATCTGTTCCGACGCAAACAAACCAATAAAAAAACTCCCCGGCATAATTGAGCGGAAAATGTTTTAAAAATTAAATTAAATTTGTTCACTTGTTCAAGACTTATAGGTGGGGCAATTTGGGGGAAAATGACAAATTTTGAAATTCAATCGGCACTACACTGGAAGCAAGTGTAGAGTGACCGCATTTAGGGACACCATCTGGGGACATGATCTTACGCCCGGGACTCGATTTATGCTCTAAGTGTCGGGAAATTATCTGTTCTCGCAAGGGTTTTGCTCATATTCAAATACTGTAATTTACTGCCATGTGCAATCAAAATCATAATATGCCTTCCATACGTTTAAAGTTTCCAATTTAATTAAAATATTTCCATTTTGAAACGTTCGCGCTAGCTGACGCAAGAGATATACATACGTGAAATTTGGATTAAAAGTAATATCATTCAATTGGATAATTAAATCCCTGGACATGGCGCCTATGTGTACATTGATCTAACTCTGGTGGCATTTGGAAATTTGTTTACGTATGGATCTGCGATTAGATACTGAAGAAGCTATTACAGAAAACGTCCACGGCGGTGCAAACGATTGAATTGCTCTCTTTATGTAATTTTAAGTCAATGCATGATGAAACTGACTGTTTAATCGTATTTAATTATATTTAATCATATGTCCGACGAAATCTCCAATAGACGCTTCCTTCGGGAACCCAGCTCATCCTGCGCATTAACTGTGGACTTGACTGAAATACTTAAAATTTAGGCAACCAATACCGATTAAAAGTAAATAGAATTTGCAGGTTTTCAAGGCTGCTATGTACATACATAGTTCCTTTCGGAGCATTTGGAACTTGCTGAGACTATCTTGCATACCTAAAGCGTTACAAAATGTGTTCTACTCAATTACTGGAGTTATTCACGCGCAATATATGTATGTAGAGTATATTTTCTATAGTCAAGACGTAATCGGCAATCAGGAAATCAGCTCACTAAACCCATTAATTGTGAACTTCTTAAATGTTTTAAATATGTTAATAGTTGGCAGAATTTGCAGATTTACAAGAATTCTACCAGTTCATTTCCTAACTTGCCCCGCTGCTACTAACTTGCTCAACTAAATCGTTTCAAAATCCGTTTATTAAATTAATCCAGTTATTCACACGAAATATAAAGTTAATTGTCTAGTCTATATGTTGTACGTGACAGATCTTTGGTCCAACTTATGGTATATTTCCATTAGTTGCAGGATACACTACTTGCCTTACGCCATCGATTATAAGTTGGGACAAATTGAAAATGTAAATGTATTTTGGAAGAAATGGGCATGTGTGCTATTTCTCCTTTGTCAGACATTTCATGCGCTGATTGTGGTCGTTTGTCTCTTCGATGCCATCAAATCCGGAGAATACAACCATTTTGAGATGGCTATTCATCTAATTGTGGCTCCGACGTGTCCCTAGGGCATCCTATGGTATTACCTAACTTTTCTGGCTGGGCCGAATTTATTGGTGGCTGTGTTCAACGCTCTTTATCACGATGGTCAGTTTATGCAATTAATCCCATATATAATGATTTGCATCTGCAGAGTCTGTGCATATAATTGATAATTCAGTGGTTCGTAGATATGTATATATATATATACAAATGTGCACGTCGCTCCTGGCAAAAAGTCTAACTAAAAAGTCAGGCACACCAAGTGTCCGCTCCGTTTCAAACTGAAATTTTTTGTGCATATGTATACATAGACTATAGTCTATACCCTTGGTAATCACAAAATATGCAGAAGATTTAGGCCAGTTCTACCCACATCAGAGGAATTTTTAAAGCTTGCCCTTAATGCACCAAAGTTTCTTTTGAGATTTAGCAAAAATTTAGCAATAAAAAGGCAAGAATTTTCATTTTCCGTTGTGACGACTCGAAACGGAAAAAAGGTTTTGTACGCATATGCATGTAAGGAAGCGTATATTTTTTTTGAGTGAAATCAGCATAGCCAGCAGTTCGGTGCGAAAGCGCAACGCGCGAGACAAAATTCGGAACGAAAGCGCTGCAAAAAATAATGTAAAATTGATGATGGCATGACGGAATGGCGGACACGGGTTTTATATCTGTACTTATGCAAACAGGTATTTAAGGATAACCGTAGGTAGAATGCAAGGCTGTACCTGATGTGCATTATATTTTTGCAGGAAGAAGGTCGGAGAAGGACAAGTACACTTTGCCAGAACTGACCTTGATGCTATTCCCTGGCTTGATTTTCCTTGCTCAAATGTTTTACACTACAATAGTTATAGCCTATCCCATGGCAACATTCTCCATCTATCGCTATCTACTATCGTTTCTCCTAGATTCGTGGTTCCTGTTGCTTGTTTGTATCTTCGAAAATTTCTGTTTTAACAAACATGTTTTACAAACATGTTCGCTGTGACAACTCACTTCACTTCTTTCTGTTTGTACAGCTTTCGTTCTTCCAAAGGATTGCCCACAATGTGTCCGTGCTGGTTCAGAATATTAGGTAAAATTTTCAAAATACATCTAAACACTTAAATTTGTACTCAAAAATTTACATACACAAAATGACATGCTTAAGAACAAAAATTATGGTTTTGCTTTTATCGGATAGTTGTTTTTGCATATGTAATGGCTTACCTTTCGCAGAAAATTTTAATTGACGGTATTAATATAATATTCAGTATGCGTACCAAAAAACGCAACCGACTCTCCCGCTCATATGTTCTTTGCTGCAAGGTGTAGACATTTAAGCACTAGCTCGTTGAAATGACAAGAAGTCAAGCTTTCAGTATTGCTAAGTATTTGTATTCAAAACCTTACCGTTTATAAATTATGGTATATGAAACGCGTGAAAAAAATCACATGTCAACATATGGGGGTTAACTTTACAACAAACCGCTGCTTACACAATCTTGCATTCGAGGATATTCTTCCAGTGTAATTTTAATTTTTTCGAAATTTTTGGAATCTACATGGAACTTTTTTCTTCGGTTTGTTACTGATCTTTTCTGTTCAAACTTTTTACGAGCTGCAAAATTGAACTATCATCCGGAGATTTTATCCCAGAAAATCTGACTTTCCAATCAAATAACAAAACTTGAATTTACGTACTTGTAATAAGTTTTAATTGTTCGAATCCTTTGCTCTTTTTGCAAAGTCATTGTGAAGTTTACGAAATTAGTGGTTAAAAAATGACTAAAACAATATTTACAGTTTCCGTGTCAATAGATTTGCGAAAATTTCATTGGAACACTTCTCTACCTAGTGCATGGCAGTGTATTCGTATATTGAAAAAAATATGCTAAAATCTTCATGCATTTATTTTTCCATGCTGGAATATTGATTATTATGTTTCTAATAATTATATTTTTTAAATATATATAATAATATTATTCAATATTTATATTACCAGTATATACATTCTACTATTAACTAATGCTATTTACTGATTTGGTGATCCCCGTATGTTTAACACGTGATTTTTTTCGGTTCTTTTACATGTCATAAGTTTTATCTGTAAACGGTAAGGTTTTGAATAAACATATACTTGAGCTCGTATGAAATTCAATTGCTGCCACGTAATTAGTGCTTCCTGAATTATTTCGTTAATATTTCACAATACTTTATATTTCCGTTACAGGCGGGGCCAAATGTTGCCGTCGGTGGCAGTGTTGTCTACTCGCCAATTGCAAATTCTAACTTTGCTATTCAACCATGTTTTTGCCAACTTGATCTTCATCTGTTAAAGGGTTGACTGTCAATGTCAACGTTTTACTTTTGCTTGCAGCTATACTGCTAGACAAAATTTTTGGTTCAATGGCCATTGTCCTACTTGTCTTGGTGTTAGAAATCATCTTGATTTTTGCGTTCGTGTATGGGATAGCGTTCTGCGTCCCGGGGAATATTGACAACTTGAAGAAAGTCATTCTCAGATTCTAGATATAAACCAGGATTATTTTTTAAAAAATTCACTCCACGTACCCCTCCCTTTAAAAAGTTTGGCGAAACAATCACAATGCTTAAGTAGATAACCAAATTTGCTAGCCTGCAGGAGAGACACTAACTGTGCAAGATAACACGAGCCTCTTTGAACTTTTAAATTACGGCAAAATACATCCAAAAATTTACGCATATTTCAATACAAATTAGAAAATACATTTAGAAAATACCTGTATTTCAAATTGCACAGGTGTATTTTAAATACGTAAGTAGTGGTGAGTGAGAGGTTAATAGATATATGTATTTTATATCGCGCCATCCTGGGTATTATAGTGGACTCTCTATAACAGCTCTCTTTATTACAATTTGTTATCTGCAACAACTTTATTTTTCAGTCCTTCGTATATCTAAAGTACATATTAAATGTTCTATATAGCAACTTTTCCATCTAACAATCATTTTTGCCCTTCCCTTTGTGGTTGTTATAGCGAGAGACCACTGTAGAGTGTTGGCAAATGAATTTGGTTAAAAAAAGGGGGAAATATGTTCCTTCTCGCCACCCTGGGTATTTGAATATCTTCGCCATGGAAAGGGGAGAAAGGGTTACGTGCACTTGGCCAGGTATTTCTGTTGTATTGGTATTGTCCAATAGAAGAGGTGAAAGGGAAGCTAGCCCAAATTTTCCATACCGTCCGCTTTTGTAATGTCCAGTTGGTGCTGAACAGGTGGACGAACATGTGGTTTTAATTATTTGTGCTGGAGAAGGCTCGTGGTTGTGACAAGCGGATGCAGAAGTCAATGGACCAACGCTATCACCCGTCTATCCAAGTCATCTGAAGGTAATTAATTTTTGTTTTTTTTACAGCTTTATAAAATGATCAAATACCGATTTGGAAATCGTCGCGATGATGGGGCTGAATACTTGGTGCTTTTCAAACGCATTTCCCGTTTTTTATGACAATTTTTTGTGTTGGATTCACAATATGGCCAAATTACATGGCATTTGAAATTGTTGGATCTGAAGTACGAATAAACGCATATGATACGTATTTTAATTGCAATTATTTATGTTTTGTAATTAAATGCAAGCGTATACTTAAATTAAATGTACTTAAATGCATTACGATCTGCTATTGTATGCACTTTGTAACTTATATTTGGATTTTGGACATAAAATACAATTGAATTTTTGTAATTAAATACTTGGGGAGCAGCCGAATGCAACTTTTGATTTGTAGTTAACGTCTCCGCCTGTATCTGTAAATGAACCTGAAGTATTTAGCTAAAGTATCTGTGTTTATTTCATATAAATAGGCTTTAGCTCACGGTTCATAGTTAAGGGTATGATACCCAAAAAATCAAGAGGAAGCTCTGCACGCTCTGAGTTCTGAA
>JAQGBT010003554.1:0-19208 GCA_034698585.1 Disparrhopalites patrizii | reverse complement strand
TTCGTATTCATAAGTAGGAAAAACGCGTATTTTAATTCGAATTTTAATCCATATTTTTTCGGATGTCATTCCCTGGTATATATAATAGTGACATGAGTTTTAGGCCGGGAGAGTGTTGACTGTAATCCGTATTCACAAGCAAAATTAAACATTCCGATTCCTGGGTACAAATTTTACAATACCTATAAGCAAAATATTTATTTACTCCACGGAAAACCATTCTTTTATTACTTTTCCCTGGACTCTATTTAATAAATAACTCAAAGCTTATCAGGGTAAACAGTTTTCACGGTTTTGTACATATTCAGATGCAGCAAGCAAACTACTAATTGTCGCCAAAGGTAAATGTTTCATCAACCTGTAATCTGTTTGATTAAACCACCAATTAAATATATACATAGTATGAACTATGACCGCTAAGGATTTTTCGGACACTGTACAATACCTATCTATCATAGGATTTAGTAATGCCAGAATGATCATGCACTGTGGCGCTATTGTACAGTTGGTTGTACTTGCAGTAAGTATGTGTATATATATTCATGTACAATATAATGGAATTAAAAATAACACGCTTTAAGGCGCGATTATTCCTTGTCAAATTGAATTTGTACATTGTACTTGCAAAAACAGTTTAAAAACGTGTGAAAAATATCATTCTGTGACGAAATTCTCGGCATCCCTTGAAACAATCGCATCACAAAAAATTTTTAAATCGGAAAAAATTATTCATTGAATTCAAATTAGATTGTAGCACTGTAGTTACAATTCCGATTCCGATACTAATTCTTTCATGCATAGATAATCGATTCTAATTAGAAGTAAATTCCGATTAAACATTCATATTCTAATTGCTAGACTTCGTTAAGAGGATGCACGGCGGTTTTATTCCCACTGTATATTTGTTTTCTAAACCGAATCTTCTCCGTTCCGGAATCAATTTTTCCAGGTTAGCGTATGCATTATGCACTAATATTCTATAGTTATCCGGAATTTCATCACTGTGTCAATCATACACGCTGAATGCTCATGTCGAACCGAAAGGAAGCATAAAAAATAAAAATAATAATGCAGATAAGTACACTGGTTCATTAACAATAACATGTTTATTTGAAGTTACAAAGTTGGACATTTTTACACCATACATACAAGATTATTGCAGGTAAAACACATATTTTGAGTTCGATCTCATGCAAAATTATCCGTATGTACATTATTACAAGTACTGAACAATTAAAAACATTAAGGACTTCATTCACTACGGAGAAAAATACAAACTCATTATTTCTATACACCATACAGCCATACACACAATGATACTCATGAAGTCAGCTCTAGAAACTACTTAAATACATGCATATCAAACGTACAGAAGGAAAAAGGGTTAAGCCCCAAAAGCGAAATTTATACGGTGAACAAAAACCTATCGCACGAGCTAATGCTGTCTCGGAGAAACGACTGTATTTCGAATTTCTTCAAAAACATTCCCGAAGACATATGTTCCTGAATGGACAATGGAAAGGTGTGCTAGAGTGTTTTCAGGAAACAAATTTTCAAAAACTAGGAGCTAACCGGTTTTGCTTCTGTACTTTTCATATGTATGTAGGTTACATATATACAATAAAAATAAAAATTTCAGCCGTTAGATTAATATAAAATTATAATTTAGTTTCAAAGAAGTCATCGATTTTGCATTGGTTCCAATAAGAACAACCCGCATTTGGAACAATAAAACTAAATTATGTTTACGAGATACACGGAAAACACAGGTCCTTTTTGGCTACAAATCCATCTCTACTGTTACGTGCAAATTCTTCCTTAACCACTGACTTGTACTCATTAGAAAACAGTCTAGAAGCGCTGAATTCGCGTTCAAAATATTGCCGATGTGCTTATCTCTCGTACAAAATGACTAATGACTGGTAAAACAGGACTCCATCTCATATGACAAACTTGATCTAAATCAAGATTGCATAAATCACCATCGACACTCCCTCTTGAAATATTTTTATTTTATTGCGAAATACTTCACAATATTTTAACGGAAGATTCACTAGCGAAACTGTATACAGTTTTCCGAAATGGAAAAATCACATCATTACGTCAAAAATCAAAATACGACTATCGACGTCTTACCAAAAATAAAAAACCATTGAGGAATTACTAGACACCGTAAATAACCTAAATTACACACAAAATAATCAAGAAATTTCTCAAAAAACGTATTATTTAGACTTCAATCATTGTGGAAGACGGCAGGGCCAACATTGGTGTTTTGTTGAGTGAGTCATCATGGTATTCTCCAATTTCAGTATCCTGGTTGAGGTAATAATACGTCATGATTGCTTCATGGTGAGAGGTAACAGTGAGGTAGCGTTCAAAGGTATCGTCCTCCATTTCTTCTATGTCAACCAACGAAGGTCTCCGACTATCTGTACAAGTACTAGGAGCAGTGCTGTAATGAACAGAATCCGTGAAATAAGCACATGACCAAGTGATATTTACCTATCTTACCTATAATTAATATTTACAATGCAATTTTATTTTGTTGAAAAACCTAAAGCGTAAAATAAGTACCTATTCTCGATGTTCAGGGTAAATCCGAAATTAACTTTATTACGGAATGAAGACTTTCTGGCAAGGACTTGAGGATCTTCAATATCTGTAATAAATGCAGTCAAGCGTCATATATTTTGCTAATACAGAACAACCGGCGAAATCTTTGGAGTAATTTAATCCTAATTACCTTCGCTGAAACCGTCGTATGCTGTAAAAGCCACCTGGCAGGTAAGTTGGGCGGAATAAGCGGGAGAGAAATTCAGTCTCGATAAGGTCTGAGCAAGTAACTGAATAACAGCAGCACTAAGTGTCTTCAAATTATACTTAAGTTTCGGTGCATTCTCGAACACCTTGAGAATTGTAGCGTAGGCCATGTCAGCTGGTAAAAGGCATGGAATTGACATTAGGGAAAGCAGGCGGACACTTTGGTGAGAAAATAGCCAGTTCAAAACTCCCTTGTTTCCAGATTCAATAGCATCTTGAAGAATTGTAACCACAGTGTCTGGGAGACTGTCCAGTAAAGCAGCCTAGGGATTAAAGAACAAATAATATGTGATATTAAAATTAAGAAATATATCGCCTTTTTGGCATCAAAATGTGGGAACGGCAGAAACGCAAAAATCGTTACCTGTTTTTGAACTTTACATTGGTGGCAAGACTCTTCAGACATGATTTTGTCGTAATTTTTGGATGCCATTACTTCTAATTCTTCTCCCAAGCTGGAAACCTTAGGATCCATACAGTTGGCGCAACAGATCAAGTCATTTCGTGCTAAAAATCTCAGAGTATCGTCGAATCCTTGTTGGCACATCTTAGACAAAATTTCTGGTTTAGGCGGGAATAAAGTTCTTGAGAATCGGTACAAATTTTGTCGTGACAGTTCAATGGATGTATTTGACAAGTTAACCTGAATTGACCAAAACAATCATTAGAATCGCCAATTACACCAACTATCCAGCTACAAATACTACTCTTGTCAAGGTTTCATGGTGGCGAAAAAAACACATAGGAGGAAGAGGAATACAAGGTAACATATAACACATTGCTTTCGTTTCGATAATAATTTTTTGTGTGATGTGGAAGCGCAGGTGTTACGACACAAGACACAATAACATGAGGATACAAAGAAAAAAAGCTAGCTACACAGAAATCACTAGTAAAAGTAGTAAAATAATAATAAATCAATGGCATGGAAAAAATTAGTCACGGGCCAACCTGAATAAGATTAACAGTTTTGTCACGCGGACAAATATCCGACTCCCCACAAAAGGGGGAGATAGTAATTGTATTTTCATCAAGAATAGGAAGATTATCACTGTAGCACCCATCCATACACCGTACCCCTTGTAATTTTGGAGGAACCCATCCAGAAAAGATGGGAACAAAACCAGAACATAATATTGCCTGTGTCAATCAACAAACACGGCAACAAAAAACATAAATAACGGAACAAACATAAAATCATCAACGCCAAATAAAACCAACTCGTCGCAAACAAAATAATAAGAACATGGAGACTGAACCAGCATTTGAAAAACATTTCAATTACTTGTCTCAAGTTTGAAAATCCACTGAATCACAGGGCACAAGCACAAGTTCATGAAATAACCAATATCCAGTAGTTTTCAATACAAGAACGCTGCACCAAAGCAGATGAAGCTATATTGCACGCTTTAATTTACAAAATAATAAAAGCAGCTTAAGCAGTGAATAAAAACCATAAAGCATCACCCGATGTTACGTGTGACATTAGCAACAAGAACGATAAAGTAAATTCCAAAGAACCTAATAGTGTTACTAAAACTTGGAATTTTAATATGCACAGCTCTTGTGTGCCTGCTATACTGTCTCGTCACGTTCGCAATGTTACCTTCTTAAACCAATTAGTTTATAAGCATCAGAAACATCAAGTAATTATGCAGGGGAGAAATACCACAACCACGTTAATGGGAGACAGAATGGTTGAAGAAATTTTGACGGACTTGGTTACATAATTGCTCCAAGTAAAGTCGGTATTAAACAAATATATACACTTCCAACAAATCCACAAATAAACACAAATAATACCGGAAAACGTTTGTAATGAATACGAGGAACAAGAAAAAACATTGTTGGAGAGGGCTTTTCAAGGTGAAAAGGAAGGTACGAAAACACCTTGACCTTATTATAATAATAAAAGTGTAGGTATATACACTTATTTTACAAGAAATCAGGTTAGCGAAACTAACATGAAAGAAATGACTAGTTTCATCAATTGGGCAGATATCGGATTCTCCACAGAATGGATTTACGGTGATAGTGTTTTCATCAATGGATGGACAATTATCTGTAAACCCACCGTCTACATACCGCTCCCCACGGAATACCATTGGTACCAGACCCGAGAAAATTGGGATGAATGTTGAGCAGATAATTGCCTTAACATGTGCAACAAACATACCAGTGCAAAATTGTGAAAATAACCCTTTTTGTATCAAAAGTTTTTGTATTGCTAATTGCGTATTGTTTATATACACATTATGTACATGTACATACATACACACATACGCATACATACAATGTACATAAAGCATTTATGTACAAATTGTGCTAAAACTCCGATGGTTTGTCCAAGAAAGGCTTTGTAAAACCAGCGCATAATTGTACCATATATTTACATACTATTGTAACCGATTAAAAATAAACCCCAGCAATGTTCTACAAGAAAGACTAAATAATAGTAGCGAAAACGCAGTCGTAGGAGAAAAGCATTCAAAGGCCTATCCCCTCCAATAACTAATAAAAAGTTGCTATGATTTACCCCCTCTACTTTCAGCTATATATTTTGCATCCCTTCAGTCCTTTCACCAGGGTTGCATGCAATAATAAGTTGGGAATTTTTGGCTGACTGGCATTTCCTGGCACTTGTAAAACTATGTCATATCGTCATATGTTCACGCTCACTCTTTCTTTACCCCCAAACTGTTAAAACACTGCATACTGCCTACGCCTATACATTATGTGTGTAGTACCAGGTTTGCATTACGATCCCTTGAGGTCCACAAGCTTAATAAATGACCTCTTTGTCGAAATCACTATATTTACTAACGCGATGAAGTTGGCTCATAAATTGCACCTACGAATGTAGTATACACTCACCGGTAAGAAGTTACATTGAAATAAGTAAGTAAGTAGCTCTGCTACTGGTCCAGGCATGATGCCTCAAAGACGAAGTGTGTTTCTTATGAAAACAAACAATAAAACGTTTTTAAAACAAATACAGACCTAGTTAGTCTCTTCCCTAATGACTTTCCTTAGCTTCCGTACTCCTAGGCTTCCACGTGGCTTTGTTTACAGGGAAAGAAGGAAGCGCGTGCAATGAAAGTTCAATAACCACAAAGAATACGGCTGTTGTTACAGGGCTTTATATTCTTTCATTAATATCACTTCGCGTGACTAAAGCCTTGTTTTAAAACGGCGTTACCTAGTACAATCAAATATGTGCATTCGGAGCTAATGCATGTATTTCTTTCACTATTTCGGTACGCTACGACAACCGGGCAACCTGTTGCTCGCAACGTACATTAGTGCTTTCTCCAGCACATTACTGAAACCTATATAAGCAATAATATATTATGGCACAAATACATACCATACATTTATTTAACAACAATTCAAGGACCCAATGGAGCAGAAAGAGTGGCGATTCAGTCCCAAACTACTGATGCAATATTTATCCCTTTAAAATATCTATACATCTGCAATCTTAAAGAAAAGCATGCAACCCTTCTAATAACTACACTACAAATACTAATTTTCCAGATTTTCGAAAGACAACCGAGGAAGACAGAACCCCATAAATTAAAACCCAAATCACCTGTATACGCGTGAAATTTAATTGAATGCTGTGCAAAGTAGATTACTTAATTATTTCTTTATCATTAAGCTATTTATTCATGCGCTTCTTTTGCCGAACTTGTAAAGTACTGAACACAACATGCATTTTTCCTACGCGCATAAAACAATTTCAATTGCTTGTCTTCATTCACGTGGCAAAAAATCGAATATTGATTGAATTTTCAAAAATGCTACATTTGAATACATGTCTGCGGTCGGAGTTCTTTTTGCATAATAGGCAATAATAATTTGTTTGCGCGCTTGTTAAGTCAAACTTTTGATAGCAAAATAAAGAATAATAAATACCTGAATCAGTTCATCACGAGAGTTAAAGTGAGATACAATGACATTTTGACGATCGTAGACCCTGGTAAGAGATATGTGGAGCTTCCCATTAACTCGCAAATGGGCATCTTCCGGTAGAATCTGAAAGAAATATGTTGCATTTCAGTAATTATATACTATTTGTTGCTCACGTCTTTGTTTGAACTCGATTGGATACTACAGGACAACGTAGGTAATTACAATTGCATAACCCAAACAATTCCGGACCCATTTCGAAGAGAAACCTCACTTAAGTATTGTGAATGACTATTATCAGATTGGATGGGTTTCTGTTTAAGAATCGCATTAATGAAGCCTAACGAAAATTTTCACCACTTAAATTTGCATATCTTCATCTGGAGTACGGTGTCCTCCCAGTTCTAGTAATTAATAAATAGCATAGTAGATTTGGTAGTGGAATCCCTAAGGTTTGAACTACTTATCAAGACAGACGAGTAATATACATAGGTATGATGACAACAAGACGCGATGTATACGAATGCTAACTATAACGTACTAATCTTGCAATAGTTATTTCAGGCATACCTGCATTGAGAATGTCATCACTAATTTAATACATGCTTACTGTTTACAATGATTACTCATTTGCCCACAATACACAGACGAAACGATTCTATTTGCACATACATATGTGTCTTTCAGCGTAAACGATAAAAGTTCAAGGTATAAAAGAAAGTAGCATGGTAAGATTTTTTTAAATGCTTTCGATAACATGATCCTTTGTATACTTGAAGAAGAAGAAAAAGGGAATCTTGCAATGAATAAAATTCAGGTTGGTCTTTTCCCGAGGAGGAAAGCATACGCATAATGGGGGGAATGAGTTGCTAGTTGTTACACATGTCAGCTTCCTAACAACACATACATATGTACACTTGCAGTACTGCCGTATGTACTTGCCAGTGTAAACGACCCAAAATCTCATTTCCTCTCGCTCTCGCACGTGTAGAAGAACCCTTGCATGTCATCATCGTCAAGCGTCTTCTTGAAACTAGCGTTAAAAATGCACCTAAGCCTCGATGATGTCTACAAGGGTTGACTGACCCCTTTCCTTATTTCTTGTTTTTTTATTTACAATTTCCACGCTCAATACGAGAGTTATGTAGTAGTACTAACACAATTGTGTTTGATGCATCCTGTGGACTCAGATATAGGGTTTAAAAAATTATGTACCCATAAGAAGAGCATTTTCTGGACTTTGCATGGCTTTCAATGTCGTTAGCTCCATTGTTTTTTTAACAACTATAACTTCCGAAAACGGAAATACTTTGAATTTCATTCATTAACTTACTTTTTCTAAGCCATCGCGGAGGATCTTGTTAATGTTGAAAGACGGGCTAAACGGTCCAAGAGTTTTCGATCTGGCCAGAGTGGCTATTCGCAATACGTCCTGGGTGACTTGGCCTGCAAATCAAAAATAATTGAAATTGTCATTAATATACGATAAAACACGGTCAAGGTTTCTACTTCAGAAATGTCCGATTGAGTTCTCTGACGTTTAAATAAATAACTCTGCTTCTCATATTTTCTCTCTAATATATAATCAGTTTTGAATATTTGTAAATCCCTCTTGTTGACTACATAATATATACATATGTGCTACATGTATTGTACTGGAGTCCTGAAGGGATCGACTTCTACGAACTAATCTGAACTAATAACACCTCAGAGATCTTTAAACTTTCCCCCACCCAATCTCTTTGTTCTCACCTCTTGAAAATAAGCAAGATTTGCAAAATTCGCGATTATGATTAACAGTTCAATCCATACTTCACAGAGTAAAATCATGATACGCTATCAATTCCCCTGTTTAACAAATCATTGCACTGCCAATGGTTTCGGAAATAACGTCGAAGACAGTTTTTGATCGAAGTATTTTATTTATGCCCACTGTCCACGTATAATTTGTTTGAAACAAGCGAAACATTTGGATGAAAGCTCAAAGGTTTCAAAACTTTGAGCCCCACCAGAAGTTGTTTGTCATCACTACAATAGGAAAGAGCCCACGACATTGTCGTCAAGCACATTTAATTTATTTGTGACCGATTACAGCCTTTATTTTCGCAATCTGATCAGTATCCTCCCTCTTTGAAACAATCCCAGTCATAATACGATACACATACTCAACTAAATTGCACACACGTGACTGCAAAGAGCTTTTCGCAGGAATCGCGTACATATACTAATACTACTAACATAATTATCGAACGGTCAAAACTCCAATTTCAGTACCGATTTCCTGCCTTGTTCGAGTTTGTCCATATTTAAAACATTGAGCTATATGTGACTTTAATACCCAACAATATGGCATCAATTGGCTGCAAAGTAAATTGGCCTTCTGGCAGATGCTACGACAGCTAAACTTACAACGGAATTCAGCCACTGTTGTCCAAAAAAAGAAAGTTTGATGCTTTTTGCCCCACGTAAAATAGCTGCGGTTTCTGTAGCTTTTTCCTACTCGTACATTACATTTGATTCGCAAACTGACATGCTGCTAACAGGACTCCATTATAAAACCCTTTGTCACAAAAACGCCCCTTTACGAGTATTTGAAACGCAATTTTGCCAATGAGTTGAACTACGTGAGAGAAATGCATGGATGTATATTTTTCAGATTCGTGAACGAGTCGCACAAAGGCAGGAAACGCATTGTCTGACAGCCCAACCTAACTTTTACTGTCGACGATTAGGAATTTAGAAATGCAAATGTATTAAAAGAACTTTCGGTTTGATTCGTTGGATTGTGGGAAATTTTTCATCCCTTCTTTCTACACTTTCCTTTTCCCACTAAGGGAAGGAAAGGTATTAAAAGTACGGAGGTGAAGTAAACAAATAAATATCGTGTGGGCTTCGGCTTGTCGCATATTTGCACTTTCAGGTCTCCTGTTGAAACAGAGCATTTAAACTTTAAACGCACAAGAGGCTTAGGAATTATTTTAAAGTAATGGTTAAATAAGTACAAATCGGCAGCTCTTTGACCTCACACGAGTGAAAAGCCAGCTCACAATGGGTGTTTCCAAAATTCGATGCTACTATTGGTCCAGGACAAAAAGGTTCTCGACCACGCCACCAATACTTGTAACATTTTAAAAACTTACTACGACATACCACGAGACGAGAAAATGAGAAAGAGACAGCGACACATGAATGGATACACTTCATTGTGGCCCAAATTTTACTACTTAATGTGTACGCAGTTATAATATAACGATACGTTCCTACTCCTCATACACTTATATAAACGCTCTTTCAAGGCCTTTTATACATCATTGGGAAAAGAATATGTGCTACGCTTTTTGTTATCTTCCACAAGAATTTATCACAAACAGGAATTTACTCCTACATCACTGTCTACATATGTATACATATTATTTCGTTGAACAACAAAAAAGTTCATACACGCAAATACATACATGTATTTAACTGCAAAAATAATTATATTACTTTTAGCTCAAAGGAAACTAATAGTGCCTGCACACAAGTTCCTCCTCACTGCCGACTACATAAGTATGCACCGTACTTTTACTAACATATCAGTTCTTCTACTCTTGTATACCGTCTCCTAATATTATAGACGTATTTAAACGCTGTTTTGGACACACATTCTCTACAAGTAAAAAGAAGCATACCAAATTTCACAAATGTTTTTTTTTTGCAGACTCCGTAGCTAAAATCGACAGTGCGTGAGAATGACGTGACTGAAAGTATTCCTGATGTCCTACCCGTATATATGTAAATATGTATACATTATACATACGCGAATTTTTAGGGTAAAATCCAGTACAACCAACATAAATAAATTTAATATATATGAGATATATAACAAATCCATGAAAAAAAGTAGTCCAACTGTAGTTGACTGGTTTTAAGTTTTGACACAGTCACAGTGGAAAGTTCTATGGCATGCTGTTACAAGATTGTCAGAGGGAACCATCCCAATTGGTAGGTTTTAGAGGCGTGTAGTGCCACATGTTTTATTTAACCTCTCTTCTACGAACTTTTTATTATTGATTCAAATTGAGTGTGGTGTGTCAGTGATGTCCAAACAAAGAAGATTTTTTTTAACCTTCCAAACAAGTACCTAAATCGTTGCCTATATCCCCTCAGGTTACTTGAGATACCAAATACCATACATATACATACAGGTAGGTGGTATCGTGGTATACATAATACACAAACGTGATGAGCCATACAACTACGTACTTAATGCTTCATTGTTAACTATAAGGGTATATGCATTCTCTCTTGTTTTTCTTTTCGTCTCTTCTTCTTCTAGGTAGGAAATTTTGCAATGTGACCACACATACGCAGTGGATACTACAATTACCAGTTAGGCAGCACGCAAATGTGCATTACGAATCATCATACACCTAAGGTTTCCAGAAGTAGTCCCAGCAAGGCTTCTTTCATGCCCACACGTGTCTTTGCTACACACCGTGCAAACTGGAAACCTGGGAGAGAGATCATGTTATTCAACGCCTAATAAATACCATTATAGGTTATAGACACATATGTACATATTATTGCATACGAATTAAGTCAAGGTTATAGTAAGAAACACAATACGATCAAAAGTATGTACTATGCAGGCAGCCCATCCCCTAATCTTCGCTGCAAACGTAACGATCAAGCTACGGCAAACAGTTATGCGTTGGCACATTATGCGTGGAATGCCATTGATAGTGAGTGCACCACACGAATTGTTTTATACTTGTTTGTGCATATAGGCAATGGCTGAATAACCAGACTTGCACTCACATGTTCGCATTGTTTTATTTAAATCAATCCGAGGAACAGTTTCCCATGCACCAACGCCAACTAATGTATTATGTATTCGAGCCATTGTTCAACTTCGCACTATTTTCTGCAAGGATCGAAAGTAAATGTAACGGGAGCTCAACTTGCCTGATTCTCGTAATAATTGTACTATATCTATACATAAATGCTACGGCTCAAACACTTGCGTCATTAGTCTGGAAAATACCCCCCAGTCGTCTCACAATCTCAGTATTAACGTGAGCAAGACGAGGCACCTTGGGCATTGTCACGTGCATTGACCGTTTAAAGAGACATTTTTACGGGTTTCCCACACAGGTCACCTTAATTAACAGCGTAACTACAATCGCACTTTATAGTGAAAGACATTTACGCCGTAAGCAAGTAAGCACACCCACCCGCACGACTCTTTACCATTGGCTCAGAAATTGAATGCACCTGTCAGAAAAGGATCAGAAAATCAGAAAATTGTCGCCGTAGTGAGAGCCGTTTAGGCATGACATCGCAAAAGATCTGGTAATGTGCTTTTCCACATTTAAACCATTAGGAGAGTCCATAAATACAAATAGCACAAAATATGGAGTTGTAAGAATTATCTCAGAGGAAATGTGGTTGGCCCTATTTAGGTAACTTTGTCTTGCTGTCGCCTGTAAAAGTGGTTCATTCTAACTTTATATCCGCTGTAAGTAATGTACTGTGCAGAATACAACGCATACATTTTCGAGGTATACAATTTGCAATTGTTGAGTATAATGCATACACAGACGGGAAACCTTTTTCCTGGTTCCATAAATTTTATCCGCTAAAGAAAGCGATAAGAAAATAAATGACAAGGAAAAGTGTATCGTAAGAAATGTTTTGAAGAGGAGTGAATAATAATGACAACAGTCAACAACCAATGGTAGAGAGAGGAAAACTCGAGAATGTGAAGTAGATAACTTATTCGCGCTTCAACATTTGTCAATACAGGATAAAACCAAATGCTTTATCCGCAGACAACTAACATACGAACACATTTCAATCTCCTTGTAGATAAACTTTTTTTTTTTGAGGATTACTTATGCCCTATAGAATACCAAACTAAACTTGGTTACGAGAAGACTGAAGCATGCATTATGAATATAAAATACCACTTCATCAACAGCATTTTGGCAATGCCTTCTAAAAATGGAGATAAAGAAAAGGTCAATTCCATGATGGACATTTTGATTCATACATTTTTACGAGCATTTATGACCCAAAGCAACATGCTGATGGAAGAATAAAATTCTATTCCCCCCTTTGGTACTCTACAACCTCCCACTAATAACTCACGTTTACGTAACTCGCGTTGTTTGTACATACAGTTGCTGATACAACAACAAATTACACTCGGAAGGCAGTTTGCAAATTAAACTGTATTTATTGGCTAGTATTTTATCAGTGAGCCACAGAGAGGTTTTAGTTGAATTGTGGTTCTTTTCTCGCGAGAGAAGGATGTATGTACAACAAAGATAAATTCTTACATTGCAAATATCTCTATAAAACATAAAGGGTACTTATTTATGCCATACCCAATGAAAAAGATGTACGGCCTAGAAAAATAATTGATAAAATCCCGTCGTAGGGACGTTATCACGGAGAAGAAAACACGTATACACTATACACAGAAATAATAACTCCCACGGGTTCTTCCCTCAACTAACACGTTTTTTTTAAACAAATACTAAGACTTGCAAAATATTTCTACTGATTTGTTGCTCCATGTTTCCTTACAACTGTGAACAATCCATAGATGTGTCCAGTTAAATAACTTTTGATTCCTTCCCGCGCAGCAAGCAATGACCGATCTTAAAATGGGGATATACTCATTTTTCTACAATTAAATTCATGCAGCAATGCCGTCATTCCCGCTATTATCCATTTTCTTGTACAATCAAAAATTAAATTAAGCATCCCAAATTACTAAAAATCAGCAACATTAACATAACGTGACCGTAACGGTCACTGCCGTGTGCCTATCAGATGCATGCTGTCCTGAAACCCTTTCCTATAACGCACCCAGAAAGTCCCACTAACGTATTTTATATTCAGTTTGAAATTGCATAAACATGTGAGAATATTCAAGCACCTGTGTTGTTAAGCTTATTATCCGTAGTAGGATGCGCATCTGCGCCTCCAAAAATAATTTTCCCAACCAAATGCGTCCCAATCAAATGCAGTGTATATTCTGTCTCTTTAACCAGTATTTTTATGACGAAAAAGTAGTTACAAACAAAGAGTAGACCCAGAACTTTTGTTACACACCTACTAATCAGAGGCCAAAGCATTTAGTGCATGAACCTCAAGAAACGTTTTGCTTCAGAAAACAAATCTACATCATATGCTGCTCTGCTTGCCCCCATCTGTCCCTCTATCTTCTGTCAATATAGGTGAATGCGAGTATAGTTTTACACACAAGAGAAACAAAGATGAGCCTAATAGAAGCACGATATACATGTATGTATGTATACATATAACTACGTAACCGAGGGAAAGCATCGCCTTAATCGTGAAAAGATAAAGAACTCAAAAAAGTTATAATGTATACGTATAACCGCATCAACCAGTGTGATGTGATACAAAAATACACATGTGGCAAACATCACAAAGAATTTTAAACGTTCCAAACTTGTAAGAACAAAATTTAAGGAATCGCAATTCGAATGGTCATTAACAGCTTTTAATGCGACTGCCCAGGTTGTTATGCAAACTAAACAAGTGAGGGAAGTAAAAGGGAGGATGCACATCAACCACTGCTGGGGAAGATTGTCCTTGCTTTTAGCAATCAAATGTCGTCCGGTGACCTCCTCGCTTTACCATAAGGTAACATTTTTTATGACGATTTAACCTTATTCCGCACATCCATTCTTTTTGGTAAACTGAACTTTATCATGTATATTTTGTGTATACAATTACTTGACGTCATGAATGATTCGTAAACTATGCATGTTGTACATACCATTGGCTACAACCAAAACAAATCAAGGGGTTGGACATGGCAGTCCAAAACAGCTCTGACTCATTCAGTCAATTTATCGTGCGTTTTAGTCATATACACATGCGTATATAGTAGTCACACATATTTACAGTTTCCACACCAAATTCATTAGCATTGAACTTACTCCAAGGAGAGAATCACCAGCGCATTCCTGCATACTTTTACGTGTAATGCACGAAGGCTTTGTTTTTGACCACACATATGTATGCACACAAAACATTGGGCTATACACACATGTGTGCGTGCTGCGTGCACACATGTGTCTTTTATAAAAGCTTATTACACATGTATATATATGTACCATATTTACCCCCCCCCCCAAACATGAATGGTAAGAAAGCCGAAAATGTCACAAAAAATTCATATAGTTGTGCTTCGTTAGTCAATCAACTCCTCACCTTGCCCATTTACCACTTACTACGACTAATCACTATCCTCACTCTACCTTCTTTCCACTGTGGAGCAAGGCTAATTGTCTGGACGATTTCTCATCATTCTTGCACTTCGCCATGTGAAATGACTGGAAGAAATACTTGAATGCTTAAGGTCACCTTCCAGTGATTATAATACCTGTTGTTCTCCTTGTTTGGAACAGCTGATTATTTTTCTTAAAGTTTGTTCACGGAAAAGCAAAGAAAAAGAAGAAAGAAAAGATAAAGAAGTGTAGTATTCCCTAATTTCACCAATAATGCATATGTTTTTATTACCTTTTATTGTCAGTATCAATACAATTATTACTATTACACTTTTTTTTTAGCTTAATAAACTGCGAGTGTCATCCAGAGATGAGAAGTCAATCCTTTATTATACCATCAAGTGTGTAGGCACGGCAACGATCACACTTGAAAAATCCTTCAAATGCGCAAGGTATGCAAAATTCTGATACGTATTTATACATTGAAACTTATTACCAAGTTAAACTTCACCACGCCTCAACATTTGATAGTTTTGCTTGCTAGTTTTTATGCTCATTACCGGGAGCATAGTCTAACCATTGGCACTCTACACCCTTGTAGGTGACATGTAGATTTTTTTTATTGCTGATATTAACATATTTCATTTTTCAATATCAACCCAAATCCTAATTGAATGAACTCGCAGATACGCGTATACATTGGATGGTCAAAGCTCCGTGTGCACAGAAATGGAAAGCTGTGGCTGTGTAAGTAACGCTCGATTTTCTTGTCTTTGAACTCGCAACTAAATTTTATCCACATAAAAGTTAAAAACCTTGAAGTTGAAGATAATTTAACTACTTTCTAATTAAAGTACGAAGTCCCGTGAAAAACTATGATGTACATTAAGTAGTTGTGTTGGCCTTTGGCCGGCACACTTGTCGTACACCCTCGCGTGGTGAAGATTGGAGAAATTAGTCACGTGGATTTCCATATCATTTTTTTTGTCAAAACGACAAACTCATTGGATAAGTGGAAAACAAGAGCCCATTAAAAATAAGAGTAGATGAGTAAAACCAATATGGCAGAATGCGAGATTTTTGTGGCAGTATCAATAGAAAATGCACTCTTCTCAACGTCATTAAAATCCATCATCCACGGCGAGTCACTAGTCATTTCAAAGAGCCCGACAAAGACATGACCATAGCAGTTATGAAGAGACAAGTGCACGACAGGGTATGAAATCATTGTTTCACCACTCAACAACACTGTTGCACGTTGCACCTGCAGCAGATATGTATAGTATTGTTGTATTGGATGTACTATGGACTTCTGATATAAGCTGATTCTTCATGCAACCAAAATGACGGATAATGGTTTCTTTCGAACGTCGCTTTTACCTGATACTTGTGATTCCACCAAAGACAAGCATTAAAGCAACAAATAAAGTCCATACGAACAATCCCAGGCTTTCATACAACAAATTGCGGAGACCTGGTTTTTACACTATTTTTCTTCATAAAGAAAAGATTGAAGGTGGATGCAAGCTACCCTATCAAACAACGCTCAACTGTGACTATTTTTGCTTTAGACACAGGTTGTATTTACCTTTTATTTGCCGGAAAGCCGCAAATTTGAAAGTGGGTTAAAGCACTTTGGTATAACCACAGGAAAATTGCTGAAATTAACGACAACATAGTAATTTTTTCTTCAGTAAGACTGCATCCCTGATGAGAATTAAGTCTCATCTCCTTGAAGGCAAGGGAGAAATTTTGCTTCAAGCAACTACATTTCACTAGACCAGACAGCTTTGTAATTTTCAACCAAATCTGTCAACCACTCAAGGTAATGAACGCTCATATAGGAACTTCATTTTTAATCCAAATGAGGGTAATCCTAATTTTACAAACACAATGCAGGAGAAACCTAACTACAAAATTTTCCTCTCCAACACCCATAATGCGTTGCACTCGAAAATCCTTAGAATACCCAGCTGGTATAATCACTCCTTTCTGCTCGGCTTGACCCTTTACAGTTACAGGACTTGTTTCTGTTCCTCTGGAATTGAAAACTATCGGTCACATACATATTCCTGGAATAGAAAGTTGTCCGTCTCAGCAAAGCATCTGATAGGAAGTTCTACGGAAAATGTGTGAACCCGACTCCAACCAACCCACCTCCAGAACCAATAAAATTTTCCAAAGCATTTCAACTACCTCCTGGTACTCACACAAGTGTATCAACAACACAAAAACTACATTCCATTTCAGCTATATAGGTTTAGACGTCTTACAATTTGACAACACTATATACTTTGAAACTGACGGTCTTGTACAAATTTCAATTTATATGTCTCATATAGTACGTGCCTCAATGTATCTCTTATCTCCTTCCTGATGAAAGTTTCAATAATTTGAGCAACACCCCTATCATTCTTGTTGTTTATTGATTTTGGTTCGAAGTATAACAGTCCATATAATTCCGCCCAACCTTCCTGGGTACGTACGCCTTCTGGGGAACTTCTGGGAAAACTCGAATATATAGGAATTACTTCACCTAAGAATAACTGACAGGAATAGATTAAAGAACAAAAGGGGAGTGAATACACACACCCGATTATTTTTTTCCACGACAATGACCATATTATGATGCTCTCCTCTGTCCTCTCACTCTGTCCAGGGTATACAAGAAAGCATTAACTCGAAAATGAACTGGTTCAATACACTATGCAGGATAAAAACACTACCTTAAACCACTTCAAGCACTGAAAAACAGGAGTTACGCCATCAAGTACATATGTATTCTTATGTTCATTATATTTAAAAGCTTGTCAGTTTCTTCACATAAAATGTCGCCGTGTCAATGACAATCAGTATCCTCGCGTTCATATAGCCCCTAACACCCACATTTACACACGTGTGTAGAAGGATACATAGAGGCAGGTAGTTGATGCATCTTTCACCTCACAAGATGTATGAGCGTGAGTGTATGACCCACAAGGATTAAGAAGAAAAAAAAACCTGTACAAGTAACAAAAAAGCTAATTTCGTGAAATGCCGGCTTTTTTAATCTCGCACTGGAATTTCTACAAAAATGTCCTTCACCAAACTTTTTTTTTATTTCAAACCTTTTACCTACTTTTGTAAACCAGAAGCAAAAAGACCATGAATTTTTTCACCCTAAAATTGGTGGTCTCCTAAAAGGTTATCCATGTGCGAAGCCTTGCACTACAGTCTCCAGCTGACCAAAACGATGAACACATTTACATACATTATCGAAAAGTATAAGACCAATCCACACACTGGTGCATATTAAACATGGACCCATCCACAGAAAAGTAGGCTACGACGTCCCTCGTGATGAACTATTTACATGTGACTCCTCACATGTAATAAGAGGTGAAAAGGGACCTTTTAAGATAAAATCATGTACACAAGATCGTATGCATACGTGTAAAAACGCCACGGACCAGAAAGAGAACCGCAAACGGAAGCCCAAAAAAACAAAGAAGAGAGAACAGTTCTACCCCGGACAAGGTGGTTTACTCACGCAATACTATTACAACATTAGTTTATCTCCACGGTGGGGGAGCAACATCTTGGAAAAATTATCTTTCATCTTCAACGTGTTCTTCTGTCAGCACGGAGTCCATTTGAGATGCGTATGAACATCCGTTCCTTCATTATCAAGATGACATGGCGTAGAGTAGAAAGTGACTGTGTACATTGTACACTATTCTTTTATAAAATGGGGAAAAAAAGGAAGTAAAAACAGGGGCAGACACACCGTCCATGCATCTCACTTTCCAGCTTAATGGCCGCGTATATGGACTACTGGCTCCAGGTGTTTTGACCTGATGATGTTAGTACTTTTGAACGTGTATGTATTATATACTCCTGCATTTCCTTACTGGAACAGCTAATAGTGCCAGTACGGTATTATATTTTCTATATCACCCTTACAACAATGTATGTACAGTAGAAGCGGACAATCGAAAAAGTTCCTTTTTTTCCTCCAAAGGTTTCTTCCTTCCACACCTCATTTTCAAATAATATGTCCACCCAAAAAGGGGGAAAAACATGCCAGAAATGCAAACTGAACTATGTATATATGTATCTATATTCAGAACCATGTATAGATTTTAGATTTCATTAAATGTGTGTATATTAGTGTGGTGCAAACGATATTCACGATACGATATTCTCGTTAATATCGTCCAATTTTCACGACCGATAATGCAC
>JAQGBT010003553.1:0-19213 GCA_034698585.1 Disparrhopalites patrizii | reverse complement strand
TTTCTTATTTCCTTTTCTCTCCATTCATTTTCTCTTTTCATTTTGTCTCCATTCATTTTCTTATTTCCTTTTCTCTCCATTCATTTTCTCTTTTCATTTTGTCTCCATTCATTTTCTTATTTCCTTTTCTCTCATTAATTTTTTCTTTTACTTTTTTCCCCATTTATTTTTCGTTCTCTCTTTTCTCTCCTTTTTATTTTCTCCCTCTCTTCGTCTCCTTCTACTTTGTTTTTTCAATTTTCTCTCTCCATGAGGTTTGCTTTCTATTTTTTTAAGATCTCTCTCCCTTCCCCTCTTTCCCTTTCTCTGTTGTCTATATTTTATTGTAGCATATTTGATTTTTCATTGGTATTTCTGTTATTTTTTGTTAAGTCTTCTGTTATTTTTGCCTTTTGTTTTTCTTTCGGTCTCATTTCTCTCTCTGTCTTCTCTTTCTGACCCTTGTCTCTCTCTTCCTGGCCTTTAATTCTCTCTCTCTGTTGGGTTTTTATTCTCGTTTCTCATGTTTGTATCCTGTAAATTGTTTTCTCTCATTTCATCCTCTGTTTTACATTTTTCCCAGTTTGATCATTTTTTCTATGAGGATTGCGGATTTGCTTTAGTTATATCTTTTTTTCGGTCTTTCTCTTTGGCTTTAGCGGTATCCCACTGACTCTTGCCCCTTTTTATCCCTCCGTATTCCTCTTTTATACGATCTCTCTATTTTATGATTTGTTTTATCCACCTCTCCGTCTCTCTCCATGGCGCCTTTTTTTGAAGACGTTCCTCCCTTATTTATCTCCTTTGTCTCACCTCCCTCTTGCTTGCCGAATGGAACTTCATCCTCTTACCTGCTGTCCCCTTGGCAGCTGTGCTTCTGCACACCAAGAATCTACCACCCCCGGTAATCCCCTTTATTTATGATTGTTCATATCAAAAAAAAAATTTAAAGCCAGTGATTTCTGCCAGTGAATTGAACATTTTTTTTTTGTTCTGATTGTTTATATTCTCCCACGAGACGGTTTGTCTTTCACAATGTTCTTGATCTTCTTTCATTTTCTCCTCGAACCCTCCCATTCAACTTCATCAGTAATTTTTCCCTTTTTTCTCTACTCTTGTACTTGCCCACACTAAAAATAAAAAAAGAGCTGACTCTCTCTGAACAATGTATGTGCTTCAATCAGGGCTGAAAAAAAGGGAATGAAAAAAAAAGTGAATTCCCTCCAACAATCACCAACACTCACACAATTTTAATCAAGTTGAGAAAATCTGCTGAAGAAAGAAAAAAAAGGAGGGGGAGAGAATGAACTAAATGAAATAAAAATGACTTGCACTCCGGCATCAATACGTATTATGCCACTTCCATTCATTGCCAAAAACATGTGGGATATAAACCGCCATCAACCCATCTTGTACGAGAGAATCAAAAGGGAGAGAAAGAGAAAAAATGGCTTGGGGCAAAAACGTTTTTTTCCTCCGGCATTAAAATGTGTGAAATGAGGAATACCACAGTAGTGTGTGCTTTTATTAGTGTGCTCCTCATATAATTATACGTGATTTGTCCAGACCCTTGGCAAAAAGGGTTAGTTACCGCCATCACCACACAAAAAATAGGGGTAGGGGGAGGTTTTTGTGGAGAGGCAAAAATTTTAAGCTATCATGACGAGCCGGTGCAAGTTGGGTCGTAAAAGAAATTTTTTTTTGGGCTTTTTCGTACATTTTTTTGGATGAGTCTCATCCTTTCGCCGTGGTGACATAATTATTATTATTTTAATTTAAAATGATTGGCTTAATCTACAGATCGGTGCAAGGGATAAGCACCGATAAAGAACGATCGAATCGATGAAGAACGAGGAAAGAAGAGGAAAATGGAGAAAGAGAGAGGAAAACAGAGAAAAACAGAAGGACAAAAAATCGAGGAAGAAAGAGGAAAACAGAGAAAAAGAGAAAGACAAAAATTCGAGAAATAAAGAGGAAAACAGAGAAAAATAGAAAGACAAAAATTCGAGAAAGAAGGAGGAAAGCAACGGAAATGCCGAGATAAGGCGAGGGAAAATTGACAGAGAAATAGAAGAGAGACAAAAATCGCGAAAAACGTGGAAAGAAAGGGAAAAACGGGAAAGACACAGGAAAAGTAGAGAAATCCAGAGAAAAGGAGGTGGAAAGTCGGCAAAGAACGAAAGGGAAAATCGAAAGAAAATGAGACAGCAAATGGAGAAAGAACGAGGGAAAATGGCAAATGGGGAGAGAAATAAAAAAGAATCGAGAGAAAATGGAGAAAGAAAGGGGAAAAAAGAGTATACTAAGAAAGAGACAAAGAGATTCAAAGAAGCAAAGAATGAGGAAATTGAGAGAAAAAGAGGGAAGACAAAAAATGACAAAATTGAGGAAGAACAAGGGAAAAAGGGAAAATCAAGAAAAAAAGAGTAAGATAAAAAATCGAGGAAAAGGGAGGAAGGAAATATGAAAAAGGGGAAGTCAATAGAAAAAGATTAAAATGAGAAGTCGAGAAAAAAGACGAAAGAAAGAGGAATATTAAGAGAAAAAGAGTGAGACGAAACATCAAGAAAGGAGGAAAGAAACAGAAAATGGAGAGGCAAAGAGCGGGAAAATTGAGAGAAAAGGTGCAGAAAATCGAGAAAGCAAAGATTCACATGGAGAAAATGAAGCCTCATAAAATCCACATACCCATTTTTTAGCGCATTCTGAGCCATTGTTGCTCATATTTGAACCCATTGTATAATTATATGTATATTTTCCCCGTGCATTAGTAAGCATAATCCTTCATTTCACCACCATCATCATTCCCTTCCGACGATGGTTCTGTGCGTGTCCGTAAATGACATTTTCGCACTCACGTATATCCCCACGTTGTGATTTGGACTCTATTTTTTTTCTTGTACATTTTTGCAAAGCCGGACGCGTAGGCACTGTTGAGCTTTAATAATTTGAGAGTTTTATCTCATAAGTTGTGCATGCCAGAGTAGAAACCACGTTTTTGGCTCTCCTCTATTTGGATGTGTAGCAGAAGTTAATGCGTGGGAAAGACACCATATTTCGTTCTGGACAAGGCATTTACTCACCATTGGCAAGGGCATTTTTGGATATCTACGTGTACATACATATGTGTGGCTTAGACGCACTCACAGACAATGAGAATGTATTTATGAGGTGGTAAATGTATATCTGTAGATGGAGAGATTTTTGCTAGTCACATAATCTACGTAAAAGGTTTGTTGTCTTTTCTCTCTCTCTCTCTCTCTCTCTCTCTCTCTGTATTCATTCGCTCTCCGTCTTTTCTTCTTGGCGACTTTTGTTATTGTTCTTCCTTGCCTTTTTCTTTTGCTATTCTTCCAATGCCATTAATGTTTGGGTCTACTCTTCCCTCTTACCGTTTTATTCTTCTCATGACTTCTCCCTCGCTTTTTTGACTCGGCGGTTTATCTTCCATTCTTTCTTTCTCTCATTCTATATTTTTTCCGTCTTTCTTCCTTTTCTTTTTCTTTCTCACTTTCCACCTTTTTCTCTGTTTATATCTTCATTTTTCTCCTATTTTCTTCTCCTCTCTGCCTTCTTCCGTTTCTTTTTTGTTTCTTGTTTCTTTCTACCCTTTTCTGCTTTATATCTTCGATTTTTACTTTGCCTCCTTTTGTGTCTTTTTCTGTCTTTGATTTTTATTTCTGTCTTCTTCCTTTATGAATTTTTATTTCTCCCTTTTTTTGTCTCTTTGATTCTTATTTCTGTTTTTTTCCTTTATGAATTTTTATTTCTCTCTTTTTTGTCTCTTGAATTCTTATTTCTGTCTTCTTCCTTTATGAATTTTTATTTCTCCCTTTTTTTTGTCTCCTTGATTTTTATTTTCTCCATTCGTCTCTTTTTCTTTGTGATTTTTATTTCCCCCCTTTATCGCTTTGACTTTTATTTTTTCTCTTTCTCTCCGATTTCCAGCGTTCTTCTTTCTTTCACTTTCTCTCTTTCCCCCTTCGATTTTTATTTCTCCCTTTTCTCTCTGCCTTTCTTTGGTTTTTTCTTTTTTTTTCTTTTGTGCCTCTTTCTTTGGCCTTTTCTTTTTCTCTTTCTTTGGTTTATCTTTTGCCTTCTTTTCTATTTTTTGGCTCTTCTATTTCTTTCATTTCTCTTTTTCTGTGATCTTTTCTTTTTCTTTTTTATTTCCGTTTTTCCCTTTCCTATCCTTTGAATGTTTCTCTTGTTTTGCAGTCTTTTATATTTTTTCATTCTTTTCTCTTTATTCCTATTTTTCTTTGCTCTCTCTCTCTCTCTCCAAATTATTTTCTCTTTCTCTCGTCATTCTATTCTCTTTCTCTCTTTCGCAATGAACTATAATTCGTTTACTCCCTTCCTTGCCGTCTCCCGGTATCCATGTGTCCCTCTCCAGTGTTATTCCCTTTTGTCCTTGTCGTCAATCCCAACATCTTGCCCCTTTTTTTTCCTATTCACTCGCGCCACATCCTTCTCCAAAAGTTTTTTTTTCCGTTTTCCCTCCCCGTATTTCCCTGTCTGTCTCTGCTTTTTTTTTAGCCGTACAAACCCCTGTTTTCCCTCATTCTGCCATTTGCCATCTCTGCCGTGAGTTAATATAATAAAGGGAAGGACTTTTGTCAAAAGAATCTTTTGAAGAGCTTGTTCCAAGACGATCTCGTCACCTCCTTCCCTTCTGGTTTTTTTCCCCTTCCCATTTCGTATTAATGTATTATTCTTCTTGTTCTGTCCTCGTCGTCCCTCCACATGAAAAGGTACATATAATAGGGCCTTCCAAACGACCAGAAAGTGCCCTGGTATGCCTCCTCATATAGACGAGGGGAAGCTCTCTTTTTTGGAGTTTTGTACTGCCACGTACAGCAATGCAGGTTTGCACTCTTAAGAGGGAAAAAGATTTTTTGTTTTAATTCCTTCTCGGCTTTCTCTCTCCTCTGCCTTTTTGTTGTGTTTGGTGACCATCGCTTTCCTCTCCGGCCTCGACTCGAACGAGCCTCAGTCTTGTCCCAACTCTTGTGCGAGGAGGATGGTGCTGTGCTGCTCTCAGTGATCCCTCTTTTTAGCTGGTGCAAAATCCAAACTTTTTCCTTTGATGTTGTTCCTTTTTTGTATTTTTTCTTGGCTTCATTCAACACATTTTGGTTCAAATCACGAATTTTATCCCGCTATTACCGGGACGTTTTTGGTGTGTGGAAGTGCATAAACGCTCTTTTGAGGCCTCTTTTTTTCTCGGGAAAATTTTGGAAAATTTGGGGAAATTCCTTGGTGCCGTTGGTAAAAGGAGCTGGATAAATTTTTTGGAGAGAATTCTATCATTTATGGACACTTTGAGAATGTATTGTGGGCGTTTTTTGTACTTTTTCGTGTCCACTTTTCATTAAGGGCAGGAGTAATCGGATTTTTTTCTGAGTCTCATTTTACATTCTAAAGGGTGAGTCATTCATTTTACGTCTTTTTTGTCTTGTTCTAAATTTGTAGCATGCTAACTTGTATTTAAAAATGAGTTTAATGGGAGCAAAAATTAAATGGTGCAGTTTTATTCGGGAAATGCGTGCATTTTAATTGGGGAAAATGTGTATTTAATAAAAATATAAAATTTGGCCGTTTTTTTTTGTGGCAAATAATTCCACGTTTTTCAACGGGAAAAATTATGCTGGCTTTGAATTTCCATACCGAAAAAATGCAAATGCAAAAATATTTCTCAAAAATGCAAGTTTACTGAGGAAAATAAATAAATTGTTCGGAAAAAACGTACGTTTTTACTGGAGAAACATTTACGCTAGTGATAAATGGGAAAATACGCGTTTTTATTGAAAAAAGGTTGTAAGCCTTAACGGAAACGTTCTTGTTATTGAAACTTGAACAATTTTATTGGAAATTGTATCGGAAAAAAGGACCAAAACAGATTTGAAGCTGAAAAAAACGCAATTTTCGAACGTGCATAATGAAAAACAGGTAGAAAATCCCAGGGCCATCTCCCCCATGAGAAATCCTCGTGCATGCAAAAAAAAAAAACCTTTGCAGAGCCATTTCTATACGTTATAGTCAATGCAAGCTGAACGTGCCAAATATTTCATTTTTTTTCTTTCCCTTAAAAAAATATCTTGCATTTGAATCTAGTACCACAAGGCTAATTGAGTATGTATAGGAAAGGTATTGGACTAGGTAGGTTACTTATAATATTATACATGATACCTTTGCACATTGCTTGTACCTATCTGACCGCTGGGTGACGCAAGAGGGTTGCATTTGGTGGTTCAAAAATTTGCACAATGAAGGGGGTGAATTCTCAGGAATATTTATATGCTCATTGGATTTTTTTTTCTTAATAAATTCCCACCGTTCTTTGACCAAGGTTTACTACGGGGAAGGAAGAAGCGTCATCCTTTTCGTGTAACCCCGTGGGGATTCATTGGGTTCATTCAAATAAAAAACGTTTGAGCTAATCAATGAGAGAGAGAATAAAATAGAGAACGAAAGAGAGAGAGAGAGAGAGAATAAAATAGAGAACGAAAGAGGGAGAGGGAGAGGGAGAGAGAGAGAGAGAGAGAGAGAGAGAATAAAATAGAGAACGAAAGAGGGAGAGGGAGAGAGAGAGAGAGAATAAAATAGAGAATGAAAGAGAGAGAGAACGAAGGAGAGAAAAAAGAGAAAGAAAAATAGAGAACGGGAGAAAGAAATATACAGAAAGACAAATAGACAAAGACATGAGAGAAAAATAAAGAAAGAGCTGGACAGAGAGAAAAATGGAGAGGAATAAAGGAAGAAAGAATGAGAGAGAAATAAAGGGGAACTGAGATAGAGCAAGAAAGAGACACAGAAATACGGAAAAAGAGAAATTAGGAAGGAGAAAAAGGAATTAGAAGAAGAAAAAAAGAAGAGAATTACAGAGAGACAAAGAGGACGGTATAAACAGAGAGAAAGAGCGAGAAATAAAAATAGATAAAAAGAGGGCGACATAGATAAAGAAATAGAATTAAAGAGAGAAACATCAAGACAGAGAGAAAGAGAGGATTAAAGAGAGAAGCATCAAGAGAGAGAGAGAAAGAGAGAATTAAAGAGTAACATCAATAGAGAGAGAAAGAAATAAAGAAAAAGTGAGATAAAGAAATAAAGAATAAGAGAGAGAATTAAATAGAAGAGGGAAAGAGAGAGAATTAAAGATAGAGACAGAGAAAGAGAGAGAATTAAATAGAAAGATAGAGACAGAGAAACAGAGAGAATTAAAGAGAAAGAGAGAGACAGAGAAAGAGAGAGAATTAAATAGAAAGAGAGAAAGAGAGAGACAGAGAAAGAGAGAGAATTAAATAGAAAGTGGGAAAGAGAGAGAATTAATGAGAGAGAGATAAATAAATGCAGATAGAGAGGAATGAGTCATAATCAAGTTTTAAATGCGATTTGCGGTTTTCCCAATCTCTGTCTCTCTTTTGGTGTTTGCACGTATTAAAATAATAATCCTCTCCACCCTTTATCTCCTTACCTGACCAACGACATTCAAGGACGAGTGCCAACGTGTAGTTTTGTGGAACAAGTTCAGTCTCTCTCTCTCTCTGTCTCTCGCCATCTCTATAACTAGTTTAAGTACTGCTGAATCAGAATAATAATCCTGTATTTAAAAATATCAATATTAATTCATCATAAATTCTCCACGATTCCTCTCTTTCCCCCCAAAGAATGTAGAATGCTCCGATTCCCCCACTTTTCCGGGTTAAAAAAAACAGTGGCGAAGGGATCAAATTGCAGGGGGAAATTCCATTTAGATTCAGTCATGCTAATTACGGACAAGCCTGGAATTACTACCATTCTTATGGGGCTTAAATGTCATCCTGTTCCTAACAAAAGACCGTGAACTGGACATAGTGAGGACATATACATATGTACATACATAATAAAAATACATAATGTATATAATTACCAAACCAGTAAAAATCTGCCCAGAGAATAAAGTAATGGAAAAACTAATGAGTGAGAGAATTTTTTATAGGCCGAAAAAAATTACTTTGTATTGCTCCATTTTTTTCCATTTATTCCCTTTGTATTTGTTTTTGTATATTGACAATAATTCCCACACACTTCTGTTTCCTTGTCCATTGTTGGATTTCCACCGTGGGAAATTTCCATTGCCAAACGTATTAAAAATCTGAAATAAATTGTACTTTGTCTGTCCGTCACATTGTATTTTAGAATTTTATATTTGCAAATGTCCAGCTGTTTTGATCCAAAATATTTAGGGATTATTTATGGGCGAATTGCATCCCTAAAAATCTACGAAATTAACGGCGATGAATAGTGGAAAAAATTAAACCCAAAATTTTGAAAATGAATTACATCACGTGTTAAAGGGTGACGGTATAAAATGTAATACGATATCCCTTGAGAAAGTAGAGCGTGTGCTTCCCCTTGCCCTTTTTTAAAATGTAACACATATTTATGGGAGATGACCTCCACCTCGACAAGAGGAAGACTTGAAGGGGAGTGTGAAAATACGACGTCAATCTGCTTTTAATAATAATAACACCTTGTTGTTTTTGTGTATACACTGTGCCAATAATAGCCACAATGAACGGCCTATAAGTTACCGTTGGGGAGCAAGGAGAAGGTATAATCATGAATGTTTATGGTAATGGCTAATAGTGCTACATAGAGAGCATTTTTCAGTATCCTCATTCCATAGGCCCCGCACGTCCTGGCTCAAAGCCTGTGGAAAAAGGAAGGTCTGCTTGGACTTTTGTTGATACAAAAGGGGTGGGCACGGGACCAAATTTTGTGGCATTATTTTCACCCACCAAACAAAGGAAAACTTTCCAAGGAACTAGCAATATTTTATCAATCGATATCTTTTTTCTTGTATTAAATTATGTAATATTTGCCACCGTGTGATCACGATTGTGAGAGGGAGGGCAAAGCAAATATTTGCTCATTTGCCTTTTTGGCAGGAACAATGGGGGGAGACCGGTGAAGGCGGAGAGCTTTGGACAAAGGGAGTGGGAGGGAGAGAGAAAGCGAGAGAGAGAAAGTCAAAGAGAGGGAAACAGAGAGAAATTGAAAGGGAGAGAGAGAAAGCGCGAAAAGAGAGGAGAAAAAATTGTAAAGAAAGAATTACAGACAGAGGTAGACATAATTAATGAGACAGAGAGAGAGAAAGAGTGAGGGAAAGAGAGAGAGAGAGAGAGAAGAGCATTAAAGAGAGAACGAAAGAGAGAATTAAATAGAGAAAGAAAGAGAGAAAGAAGAGAATTAAACAGAGAAAGAAAGAGAGAAAGAAGAGAAAGAAAGAGAGAAAGAAGAGAATTAAAGAGAGAAAGAAAGAGAGAAAGAAGAGAATTAAAGAGAGAAAGAATGAGAGAATTAAAGAATGAGAGAATTAAAGAGAGAAAGAATGAGAGAATTAAAGAGAGAGTAATAAAGAGAGAGAGAGAGCAGAAAATTCAAAGAGAGTATTAAAGATGGAGAGAAAGAGAGTAGTAAATAGAGAGAAAGAGAGTATTAAAGAGAGAGAAAGAAAGAAGAGTTAAAGAGAGAAAGAAATAGAGAAAGAGAGCAGAAAATTCAAAGAGAGAGAAAGAGAGAAGAAAGAGAAGAAAATTTAAAGAGAGAGGGAAAAAGAGACGAAAATGGAATTAGAGAAAGGAGGAAATTACAGAGAGAAAAGGAAATTGGAGAGAGAGAGAGAGAGAGAGAGAGAGAGAGAGAGAGAAGGATTTAGAGAAAGAAGCAGAAACGGAAATTGTATAAAGAGAAATAAAAGGCAATAGAGAGAGACAAAAGAAGGAAAATGAGGAGAGAGAGAAAGAGAGATAAATGGCAAATAGAGAGAGAGAAAAGAAGGAAATTAAGAAAAGAGAAAGAAAGAAGAAAAGGCGAGATTTAGAGACAATGATAAAAGATTGGAGAAACATTTAGACACAGAAAGAGACGGAAAAAGAAGAAACTTTAGAGGCAAAAAAGCATAGAAGAAAAGAGTATTAAACAGATACATAATAAAAGGAGAAAGAGAGATCTGAAGAGAAAGGTGAGAGACATTTTACACGTTGCTTATAGAAATTCCGAAAGTAATCCTTTAACCCAGTATTTCCCATTAAATACGTGCCCGTAATATGATTTACAATTTATATTGGGAGGAGTTTACTAAGGTTGGATGGTTTCCTTCTAGTTATTAGTTTATTATTGGCCAAAAATCCATATCTCTCTCGCTCTCTGTCTCTCTCTCTCTTTCACTCCCGTCCATGTAGATAATAATCCCATTGATTAGATTTATGTGATGCAATATGTACGTATTCTAAATGGACTCAATTTAATGGCGATTGTTATTTTTGGAGGGGTAATAGTCATGTTCAAATTAATGTAAAACCTCCTGGTCTTCCCTGTGACTGTGATACACCCGAAATATCACGAAAAATGGTCTCTTTTAGATAAACAGAACATTGAATAAAATTGAACCCTTTGACAATGTACAAATGAGTTTATTGCACCTTAAATAATTCCGAGATTTTGCTGGTGACATTTGCAAACATGAAATGGACATTTCCTCAAAAAATTAAATTATTATCGTGTTAAATATGAGTTTACTATTGAAAATTTCTGTGTAATGTATATGCAGTCATTCTCACAATATTTACTTTTGCCGGTCATCAGTCTGTCTTTTATTCAAAAAGTCCTTTTTATCTTTCACTTTTTTCTTTTCTTTTGTTAAACAATTTTTGCAATAGAAATTCTGGCTCCTTATAAATGGTGGAAATCTGTAAAAGTGATAAATCCAGGCTGGATTTGATGCGTTTAAGGACGTAATAATTATTCATTCATGTTTGTACAAAGTTATGTGTTTATTTGAGAGAAATAATATTTGAAAAAGATTTCTTTTGCATACAAATTACTGGGGATAAATCGAGAGAGAGGGAGAGAGAGACGAGTGAAAGGAAACTGTGTTACTCCACCGATGATTTATAAAGGTCAGTGAAGCTGAAAGGAATATGAAAGCTGAGTGAGTGTAAATTCCATATTTTTTCGTGGTATATTTATATACTATATTGCATATACAAACATATAGAAAAAGTACATCTTAAAAACGATGGGGTCTATTCCATGGTGTAAAATTTTAGTAAAAGTCGTTAAATATGGGCGAATAAATCTTGTATGAAGCTATTATTCATTGGTGTCTGCGCACTGAAGAGGCAAGCGAGGGAAAGAGACAGAGAAACTCCCCGGTAATAAATTATCCCTCAAAGTCTCGCTTCCATGACTCCTAGAAATACAAAGGAAGAGAGGTGCCATCCAACATTGGGAAAAAACAAAGAATATGGCAGAGAAACAGACATTATTTACAAGTAATGTTTAACCAATAATAGCAACACAAGATGGGAAATGGGGGGAAGAGAGTAAGCGAGCAAGAGACTGAAAAAGGGATGTAAAACAACGATAAACAGATAGACAGAAAGAGAAAAATAGAGACTTCGACATCAAGAGCAACAAAGCCAAATTGAGGGAGAGAGAGAAAAGAGACAGAGAGAAAGAAGACCAAAAGGAGAGGCAGAAAGAGGACGAGAGACACCCTGAAATAAAGGTGAAGATCAGCAGAGAAAGAGAAAGACATACATAGATCAAGACAAAGCATAAGAAACAAAAGAGAGCAGTACTGAGACATGAACAAATTAAGAGAGACGTGAAAACAAAGACAGAGAAAATAAAAGAAATAGAGAGAAAGAGAAAGAAAAGGGAAGAACTAGCGAGAAATAGATAGAAAATGGAAGAAATAGACAAAGAGAAAGAAAAGGGAAGAACTAGAGAGAAATAGAGAGAAAATGTAAGCAATAGAGAAAGAGAAAGAAAAGGGAAGAACTAGAGAGAAATAGAGAGAAAAGGGAAGATCTAGAGAGAAAGAGAGAGAAGCAGAAAGAAAAGGGAAGAACTAGAGAGAAAGAGAAAGAAAAGGGAAGAACTAGAGAGAAATAGAGAGAAAGAGAGAAAAGGGAAGAAATAGAGGGAGAAAGAGAGAAAGAATGGGGAAAAATAGAGAGAGAAATAGACAGAATTTGGAAAAAGAGAGAGAAAGAGAAAAGTGATAAATACAGAGAAAGAGACAAAGGATAAGAAATAGAGAGAGAGAGAGAGACAGACAGAAACGAGAAGAAATAGAGAGAAAAACGAGAAGAAAGAGAGACGGAAATAAACGTGAAGAAATAGAGAGACAAAAAGAGAGTGAGAAAGAGAGAGAGACAGAAAGATAGGCAGAAGAGACAGAAACAAGAAGAAAGAAAGCTAGAAAAAGAGAGAGAAAAGAGAAGAAAGAGAGAGAAAAGGGAAGAAATAGAGAGAGAGAAAGAGAGAGATGGGAGAGTGGCATAGAAATAGAGAGACATCAGAGAATGAGAGTGTAATAAGAAGCGTACATAATCGAGAGAGAGAGAGACGTCAAGAGAAGAAAAAAAGACGAAAGGAACACCTCGACGAGATAGAAAGAATGCGAAAGAAGGAAGGAGAAAGCACTAGAGCTGTCTTGCTCGGATGGGAAGAATCGAAGGTAAACAAATGGAAGAAGAGGATAAATGAAACGATATGGAGAAAGCCTTTCCCCGTTTATTTGAATGATTTATAAGCACCCAAAAAAATTGGGTTCATGTCTGAATGTCATAATAGTTTTTTTTCTCTTGCTCCCCTCTCTCTCTCTTGCTCGCCCCTCGAAGATTACGTGTGGGTTAAAAAAGTAAAAGGAGGTGAAAAAGACTGGAAAATACGTAGTCGACATGTGCTTGGAATTGATTCATAAATCTCCTTTCCCTTCCCGTTTTTTCCCAGCCTCTCATTATTACCATTAACGAGGAATTAGGTAAATTGACCTTATTCATAACATACGTACATATCTGTACAATATTAATGGGTATAGCTGCCTACGCAAATATTATATCTTGTGCAATGGAACGTTATTCCAAATTTTTTATACATGCAATTCCCGCTCCCTTTTTTCTTACTTTTTTTTCTCTCTAAACTTCTCTTTTAAAACAGTTTTCACCAAAATAAAAGGAAAGTTTTAAGGGGAAAAATTATTAAAAATGATAAAATATTACATTATATTTTGACAATTTGGAAAAATATTTTCCTTGTTGGATTTTCCCATTTCAGTTCTGTTTTGGTAAAAATTTCTACCTGTCCTCGACATTTTTTTGTAATTGTTTTGGCCTAAAAAAAGCCTCGAGAAAGCAGATTTTTGACATTTTTATCCCGGAGTTTCCTGTCGTGCAACTTGCTACTTTTTTTTTGTCGTTATTACATGTTCTATTTTTTCTTCGTTAGTTTCTCCCCTGGAAAAAAAATAAAATAAAAGTTTTAGCAATAACACACCCTCCTTGCATGCCTGCTGGGGTAAATACCAGTGGCACGTTATACTTCCGTGTGATAAATGACTATCGACCAAACTCTATGACATGCATGACGCCTTTGAACTCTTTTACATTTGCATTTATGTACACACTGCAAGGAATAAGAGGTGTACATATGCATATTCATATATAGGTGCATATATAACATATTTAACCGTCCCATTTTTATTTTCCCCCTCATATTATTATTTCCTTGGAGACGGGACGGGGAAGGGTGAAATGCTTGGGACTTTCTCCTGACTTTCTCCCCCTGATTTATTGCCAGCTTATGGAACCTTCTCTTTTGTGCTTTTCCTACAAGTAATAATGGTGGCAATAACTGGCCTTTGTCATTTTTTTTTGTTCCCCGAAAAAAACACACGCATTGCAATAACCTACTACATCTGTATTTTGCACGGTTCCATTTTTTTCTCCGGGTGGTTTTTTCTTGTCCAGTTCGATTTGGGTGTAGACCCAGTTCTTGAAATTAATGAACACATATATTTTGAATGCATATACGCATGTATTTTATATGGACAAAGCCTTTTGTGCCGTCTACACAGATGATGTTGATACTCCCAATAATTCTCCCTTTGTGATTGTTTTATTCCGGAAAAACTCCCACCTCCCGCCGCTCCAACAGGGAGTCCGATTCGGGGAAATTCGGGGAAAGTTCTGCTGGTTGAATTTTTTTTTCTGGGGCAAAATTATACTAAAAATCCCCGAAGTGTCTCAATATAAAAAAAATTATATTTGTTTCGGGGTGAATTATAGCGAGGTAAAATAAAGAAATGCGTCCCTCAATTGAGAGATAAATTAGTATGGAGACAAATTAAGATTTTACTTTCTCCAGGAATTCCCTTTGATTCGATTACTAATGGCAAATCCTCATATTTTTCGATATTATTTTGTACAACTTTCTCCGAAGCAAATGTCACTCCGTGCTTTCCCCATTGTTTTCGTCCGGGCATTGTTTTATAATTACGGCCCACGTTGTTTATCCCGGGAATTCCCCATGGAGACAAACTACATGGATTCACGGAAGGTCCCACGCATTTCCTTTTTTTTATTCGCTTTTTATTCATCCTTTCGTACTTTCATGGGGACTCGCCTCTTTGACGTGGGACGGCACAAGGTGTATTGTATTATTATGGGGGCGAGGGAACATCAAATGTGCTGCGTCATGGCAAGGCAATGTATAATCTTTCAATTTTTCCGGCTAAAATCAGATTTTATTGATTTTTGTCGAAGGAACCCTCTGCAGGACGGGATATTGCAAAGAGGCAGATTTAGATTGCTTACCTTTATATATGTACAGCTATACAAGTAGGTGGGACGAAAATGGGGAAGGAGCTGAGTGGAAGGAAAGAAATAAGATTCAAAAACGAGGAACAAAGCAAACAGAAATAAACAGAGTGGGGCAAAAAGAGGAATAAATACAGCCGCTATAGAAAACAGGAGGAAAAAAATAGAAAGTTTCTATCGTTCAGCAAAGATATGAAGAAAGACCAGGAGAAAATGGTAGACAACAAAGAGCAAAAGAGAGCAGAGAAGGTTCAGGGGGAAATCAAAGAAAAAACAAAAGAAGGGAAAGAGTGCAAAACAGCCAATGAATGCGAAGCAAGGAGACAGGTGGGAGAAAACAAAACGTGTGTAATAGTGGATTAAAGAGAAAAACGAGAAAGAAAAGCAATTTTCTTCATTTATTTCTAAAGACAAATAAATTAGGAAAAAGCCAAGAATGGTAGAGAGAAAGCCTAGATTGAGCGAAAGAAAGCAAAAAATGGGAGAAAATGCCAAGAATGAAAAAGAGAGAAATTCTCCAAGAATGAGAGAAAAAATTACGAATTAAAAAAAGAAGAGCAAAAATGAAAGAAAGAAAGGCAGCAATGACAAAGAGAGCCTAAATTGAGAGAAATTGAGTGAAAGAAAGCAAAATATGGGAGAAAATTCGATCTAGGCATGAGAGATAGAATTCCAAGAATGATGGAAAGCATTAAGAACTAGAAAAAGAAAGACGAGAATGCGAGAAAAAAATAAGAACTAGAAAAAGAAAGACAAAAATGAGAGAGCAAATTAAGAACTATATAGAAAAAGAAAGACGATGAGAGAGAAAAAGCCTGAATTGAGCGAAAAAGAATGAAAGAGAAATTCCTAAATTGAGCGAAAGAAAGCCAAAAATGAGAGAAACGGTCAAACATGAGATTGAAATACAAGAATGAGAAAAAAAATTAAGAATTAGAAAAATAAAGGCAAGAATGAGAAGAGAAAACCTAAATTAAGCGAGAAAGCCAAAATTGAGAGAGAAAGCTTAAATTGAGATCGAGAAAGCCTAAATTGAGCGAAAGAAAGCCACAATTGGGAGAAAAGTGCGAGCACAAGAGAAATTCAGGAAAGAAATGTAGAATGAGAAAGCTATCATACAAAATAAGAAAACTATTGGAGAGAGAAAGTCAAGGAAGAAAGTAGATCAAAAGAGTGGGATTATACATCTCTTCTAAAAGAAAAAGCCGACGAAATAAAATAAGACAAAACCCACGTTCTCCCATGAAAACAAGGAATGTGGGTTAAAACTAAAAAGAGAAAGAAAATGTGTGCAATTCAAGCGGGAACGGGCGAAATAAGCTGGAAAGGAGAGCGACAGTTAAAAAATGACAGATATGAAGACACTTTGGTAAAGCGACCAAGCCGCATAAACTCCCCAGGAAACTCCTATCCCCTGTCCAATATACGCGTGCAAGTTTGGTGTTTTTTGCACCAAAAAAAATCAATTGGCTCAAGAGGTACATACACACGGAAAGGTAAAATATTCTATTGAGAAAAGTGCTGGGACGACTCCTTTGCTAGAAATATACCTTTGTGGGTCATATCACTTGATGATGGATATCGATTCCAATCCCTTGCCGATTCTCTAAAGTTTTTCCGGTCCCCACAATATTCAACCTTCAAGAAAATCCTTTTTTTTTCATACAGAAAAAAAACACCCTTATTGGTTTTCTTTTAACGATGAATATAAACTGCCTCGTGGGGGGTTCGGCCCCGGCTTTGGCTTTTTTCCTAACAGGTTCTGACTTTGCCTTGGCTTTGGTGGGAGCTTCAAAAATGGAGGAGAAAAGGGAATGGCGAAAAAAATTTAGTGGTTAAAATAATAATTTTCTCTCTTCACCCTCCTTTTGTTGAAAAAATCCTTTGTTCACCAACATGCATATGTGTTGGGGTAATTTTTTTTCCTTTTTGTGCCGAGGGAATATACACTGAGGAAATTATGAAGAAGTCTGCACCACACGCTCTTGTTTATTATTTCAAATGAGGGGGCATTGGAGAGTGGTTGAGGGGCACTAAAAACTTTTATGAGACTTCCTTACGGTCATAAGGGATGCCTGAAAGACTCAAAGGAGGGTTGATAAAATATATATGTGTATATAGGTACACTGATATGTGCATACAGTATAAATTATACCATGTACAATTCACCCTTTTATAGGGTAATCAATCTAAGGGGGAGACGCGTAGGAAGGATATATACGGTAGGTATAGGGCGGGAGCATGATTGTTTTGTATTAATAATATTGTGTACGTAATTTGTATGTATGTACATATGTACGTATTCGGACCTATATGGAGGGGCTCTAAATGCGCCATTTCTTTATGGGCATGATTAAAATAGGAGAGATAGAGATAATTTGGTGGCGCTTCCCCATAAACGTCCATTTATTGTCCTTGGGATGGAATTATTAATTTTCAACGGGGGAAGAAGGAAAAGGTGCCGTCGCGGAGGAACTTTATTGGAGGGATAAAGGAGGTGAATGGGGAATTTTGGGGGATGGGGAAAGGTGATTTTTAGGGGGAAATGAAGAGACGATTGGCAGGCTATTGGAGAAGAAAGAGACAGAAACGGGGAAAAAACTGGAGAGAAAAAAGAGTAAAAACTTGAGAAGAAATGGGAGAAAAGAAAAGTTGGAATTAAAGTCGGAAGTCAGAAAAAATAACAAGAGAGCGAAAAAGATGTAGAATTGTTGATGGAAATGTCAAAGGAGGATAATTTCAGGAAGATATGAAGACTAAAATTCAGAGAGAGTCAGAGAGACATTTGGAGATATGGAAAATTCTGAGAGAAATAAATATTCAGAAATACAGGAAATTTTCGCGAGAGAGAGAAGTTATAAAATTCAGAGAAAGAGAAAATTTCAGACAAAAATAAAGTGAAACATTTGAAGGGAAAGGGAAATTGCAGACAAAAATAAATTTAAAAATTTGGAGAGAAAGAGCAAAATTCAGAAAAAAATAAATGGAAAAACTTGGACAGAAAGAGAAAAAATCAAAGATAGAAAGTGAAGAAATCACAGAGAGCTAAGAAAAATTTATGGAGACTCAGATAAAGCAAAATATTCAAGAAAAGAGACACTCAAACTGAAAACAAATTTGGGAGAAAAAAAGCAAAGATAAATTCACGAATAAAAAGAAAGGAATGAAAAATAAAAATGCAAAAGGCAAAAACAAAGAACAAATTCAGAATAAGACCAAACAAATTGAGAATAAGACAAAAAATATTCATAAAAAGATAAAGAAAGAATAGAAAAATATAGAGGAAAAGCCGGCCGAGATAGTGAATTCAATGGGAAGAGAAAGCGGAGGAATGGCTAGAAAAAAAATAAAACGAAAGGGACAGCAAGAAGCCGAACTAGAAAGAGAAAGCGAAAGCGAGAGGAAATAAGAGCGAAAGATAAAAAAAATTCAAAATTGCCGCTTGTATCATAAAATTAAACCATAAGAACCCTCCATCACCCCTCGAAGAATTACCATGTAAAAATTACGTATCCGCACTACCCCCGAAAAAAAAGGCACGTGTGCACTCCACCGTATTTGTTCCGTGTACACATTCCCCGATTTCGTCACGTTTATATTTTATAAGCTCCCGCGCAAACATCTTCATCCATCTTTCATCTATATTTACGCCCCCAAAAAAACTGCCATAGTAAATAATATATCGTCTCCCTCCAAAGTCCCTTCACCGTTCACACCATCTCAAAAAAAAAGAAAAAAATTGGTGTCATAAGATTGAATGTGTTCTCCAGTTGGCGATTCCTCTCCAGTATAATCAGCCTTCCTAAGCAATTTTTTTTGTCACGGAAGCACCAAGAAGAGAACAAAACTGCGGATATTTCCCTCCCTTTTTTTTAAAAAAAAAAAGTATCCCAGTGCCGAGTACAGTTTAGAAGTACTCTCGAACTGGCACTTCACACCACATCGCGAACTCCGCATATTACTGTCTGAGGGAGGATGATGAGGAGAGGAGCTCAGTTTAGCGGGGCTTAAAAAAAATTCGGTGGCCATTAAGGAGACTGTGTAAAAGTGGAGCCCATCAGGATGTGAGAGGGAGAGACGAGGCTGATAAGCAAATTAGATTGAGGATTGCGGTTACTATTAGACTAACGCAAGTGGTTCCCAGGGTAGAGTGGAAGATTGTGTAGGGAGGAGTGCGAGGGGGAGAGGGAGATGGGAAGCAAACAGAGGACAGAGAGAGAGAGAGAAAGAGAGAGACAGAAGAAAGAGCAGAGATAGATGGAAGGAACAACAGAGGGATAGAACGAGAGAGGAAGAAGGAATAGCCGAGAGAGCCAAAGAGAGAGAGAAAAGGATTAGCAGAGAGAGAAAGAGAGCAGAGAGACATAGAAAGAGCGAGAAATAAAGAGAAAGAAAGAGAGAGAAAGAGTGAGAAATAAAGAGAAAGAAAGAGAGAGAAAGAGCGAGAAATTTGGATAAAGAAAGAGAGATAGAAAGAGCGAGAAATAAAGAGAAACAAAGAGAGAGAGAAAGAGAGAGAGGTAAGGAGAGCGAGAGAAAGAGAGGTAAAGAGAGAGAGAGAGAGAGAGAGAGAGAGAGAG
>JAQGBT010003552.1:0-19217 GCA_034698585.1 Disparrhopalites patrizii | reverse complement strand
GGGAGAGAAGAAAGAGAAGAAAGAGAGAGAGAGAGAGAAAAAAAAAAAGATAAGAGAGAGAAGAAAAGCAAGAGAAAGGCGACAGGGAGAGAGGGAGAGATTGAAAAAGAGAAGAGAGAAGAAACATCGAAATGCAAGGGAGAGGGGGAAAGAGAAGAGAGAGCGAGAAGAAAAAGCAAGAGAGAGAAAGTGAGAACAGAGAGAAGAAAAGCAAGAGAGGGGACAAGAGAAGAGAGAGAGAGGCAAAAAGAGAAGAGGGAAGAAAAATCGAAAAACAAGAGGAAGTAAGAGAGAGAGAAAGAGCACGGAAAAAGCGAAAGGCAACAGCAGGAGAAAAAAAGAAGAGCAGCAGATAGGAGAAAAGAGAAGAGAAGAAACGAAACAATGGAGCAGTAGAGATGGAAATAGAGAAGAGAGAGGCAGAGAGAATAAGTAGGAAAACAAGGAAGCAGGGGAAGAATAAGGAAATGGGAGAAAGAAATTCCAGCAAGAAACAGAGACGAAGAGAGAAGTAGAGAGAGAGAGACACCCAGATGCAATGGAAAACGGAAAAAGAGAGAAAAGATGAGAGTACGAAAGAGAAAAGTAGAAAATGGTGAGAGAGGAAGGATAGAACGTTAAAGAGACAAAGCAGGTGAACAGAGAGAGAGAGAGAGAGAGAGAGAGAGAGAGAACTAATGACAGAGACAGAGACCGACCCGACAGCAAGAGAGAACTAATGGCAGAGACAATCAGACAATGAGAAAGAGAGAGGGAGGGAGAGAGAGAGACAATGCGACCATGAAAAGGAAGCGGTAAGAGAGCCGGAAAGGAAGAGATTAATTCAAAGCGCAGTAGTTAAGAATTGCGATTATCTGTAAATACACTTGTACGCGTATGCACTACATACCCACATGTACGCAGGAATTACAGCGGAGTAATTACACTCTATAGCCTCGCCCAGCTACACATTTTAAAAATGGTCCCTGTGAATTGTTACTAAAAGAATTTAGAATTTGAAATAAAAATTAAATATTATAAGCCCCTTACCACATAGGATGTTCAAGTGGATGTAGTGGCACTTAAGAGAAGGATAATAATAATTAGCAGAGTAAAATGCAGTACGATGAAAGTTTTTCCCTTTTCCCTTAATAGGCCATACACACGTGGGAAGGTGCGGGAAGAATGGTGGAAAATGAAATTCATTTTGCCATGACGTTGATAACAGAACAGAGAGTGTGTATGTTTACACACACACACACACACATGGAGAGATCATCATAATCATGTATATATATATATGCATATATGTGTATACACATAATGTAATCACGTATATATACATACGCATAGTACGCTTGGGAGAATTCACTGCTCATTTCCATTACACATACACTGGCATGTACACATCCGTCTCTTCGTCTTCATTCTTCTTTCTTTTTTCATGATCAAGGTTACTTACTTTCATGAACACACATAAAATTAAACTACTGTACGGTTTATAAATGCCACTTCCACCCGTATATGCTGCCAGAGTAATGACTATATAATAGTATAATCCACTTCATCATCGTCGTATAAAGAACTAGTTGTACGGCAATAAGTGGACCTCTTTCTCTCTCTCTTTCTCGCTCTTTTGAAACTTGTAAACCACACTCTGTTCCTCCATGCTTCTTGTTCTTCTTCTTCTTCAAACAATTTAGGCAGATGCCCAAAAAGAAGTTTTTTTTTTCTGGTAATTTTCGCAACCAAATGTGTGTATGTGCCGTTTCTTCTTCTCCTTCTTCGTTTTTTTTTTCTTTCGGTCTCAGGAAACTTGTCGTAACACATATCCACCTCAGAAGTGAGTGGTTAAGTGTGGATTTTTTAGACCAGTGTGGCAAAGATTAGACCTTTTGGCTAGTCGTACAAAGATGCTATATTATTATTAAAAATGTAATTTCCTGCGTCATTGATTTATTCAAGAAACTTGAGCGAGAGAGAGAGAGAGAGAGAGAAACTCATGATCTGGTTCACATATGAGAAGGACCATCTGACTGGGGGAAAGCTAACCTTTTCTCCTGTAAATATTAATTATCTTCAGCTTTTGTTACCATTTTCGTTTATGGAAATGGGGTTTTTTTGAATTTACAATTTTTTTTGAGATTTTTACAATACTGCTTAGTGATGGCAATAGTTTTTGGATATCATATCTGTATGGTTTTTGAAGATTACAATAAGCTTTTGGAGATTGTAATAGTTTTTTTTTTTGAATATTATAGCAATTTGTTGGAGATTTCAATAGATTTTTTTGAGATTACTATAATAGTCTTTTTGAGATTATGCTAGTTTTTGTGATAATGGCTTTGTGGATTAGAATTGCATTTGGTTTGGAGATGAGACTTTTTTTTTTTGAGAATCCTCCTTCCATACGGGGAATATGCCCTTTGTTAAGCTTCTATGCATTATGATAATTAGCTCTTGTTTCTGGTTCAAGTGTATACATTGAAGGTTATGGTATCAATTTCTCATGATGCTTCTTTGTTATCTGATTCTAGTGACTCCTTTTAGTCTTGAATGGTCCTCATTTGAAGGTTGTAGGTACATGACGGGTTTAATCCAAAAAAAGAAGATTTTTTGCAAGGGAAATCTACAACTGCTGGGAAAGGTCTGGTGTAGGTACTAGAAAATTTTCATGAACAAAAAACAGAGAAATATTTCCACTTTGAAACTCCCTTACTACCTGTCTCATATATTACTTGTCATAAAATTTCCAATTGGCTAAACTTGCAACTTAATTTAATACAAAATTCGGGACCAATTAGGTACAGAGAATTCTCACGAACCCGGAACATCTGTGAGAATTATGGTGTCGGGGTAAAAAAAGAATCATTAACTTCCTGGTGTCTGTATTTATTTTCCTAAGAAACCCTTGTATAATTTTTCAAGCAGTTTATTGGGAAAAAGGTTTATGAGTAAAAATTCGATGCAATTTTTTTTTATCATCAATCACTAGTAACACATGCATGTAAGTATATATGTGCCTAATATAGTGCATAAAACGCCTCAGTCAATCTAACTGCAAATAGCGTGACAGCTCTGTCTCATCATTCTTCATACGATGCAATAACAATTAAACCTTTAATTTTGGACTAGGTTCCTCTAAAACTCTGTAATACCGTAAGCACTACTCTTGAACCCGATTGAAACCTAAACTTAATTAAGGTCGTACGGCACCCCGTTTTTCGTACTGTCATTAAGGTCAACTCTTTTTCATGGGTCATTTTGAAGCAACCAAAATGAATTTTTCAATTTCCGTTTTTTTTTTTTTGCACAATCATTTTCCTTTTAAAATGCAATTAACACAAACATATGATTTGATAGTGATTAGTGACGACATTAATTTTGCAGGGACGTCGCAATAAAGTAATTAGAAAGTTAAGGAAATTAGCAGACACAATGGTACTTCTTATATTTATGTATGTGCAAACGCACACTTGTGCCATTTAAGCATTAAATCCGTATCACGGAGCACAAGCAAAGATTGCATACGCATTTCTGTATTAGCTGTAATATTGTAATGATAATTATACTAAATATGAACAAAGCTGCAGTGAACTAATACGCACTCCTCCTGTGCATTTGTAGCTCTTGGACCGTGAAAGACGCCTTGAGAAGGAGGAACAAAGAGAAAAACGTTTTTTTGTGGCTATATAAACATTAAAATACAGCCGTGTCCAGAACTTTTTTCTACATTAATTTCTACTGGGATAAGAAATGCCTGGAGTTTTTGTTAAAATAAATAAATGTTCAATACTGCGGGATGAAATGATGTACATTAAGGTTCAAACCACCGAACTTTCGTTTACTTCCCCTGTCTGTAACACAATTTAACCTCCAATGAAAAGGACCTTTAGTAACTGGCAAAATTAGACCACAAAGCCATGTTCTCCTGACCAAAGGCATTAACCCTTTGCGAACCATGTACCTCCCTTCCAGTGGGTAGAGAAATGACCCGAAATTCTCACTTTCTCAGTGGAAAAGGACCACGTATGTTTGTACCCATGTATGTACATAAATGTAATAATATTAAATGAATAAATGAATAAAAAAGAGGATTATGCACATACACAACATATTACGAATTCAAAATGACTCTGACCTACAAAGCAAGTTTTATGCTCGGTATTACATTTTTTTCATCAATGATACTGCCAGAAAAAAAGCAAGAGCATAGGTAGTTATGGTATGAAGTGTTTTTGTGTAATCTGTGCAACTGTACGTATACTTACGTGATACCGTGTGAGGATTCATAAGATACTTGATTTGATTCATAATAATGTTTCAGGTCAGTGCATGACTCACGGTGGTGCGGGCTTCATCTCCCGTGGCTATACATCTCTCTTATGTGATTTGTCATTATGTAATTTCATACTACTATACAGTATATATACAGAGGTCTGGCTCTCACAGGCATCCTCAACAATCATTGCCGCCCCCTGAGTCAAAGGATAAATGAGAGAGACAGTCAGGGAAACTAAGAAGAAATAATAGAGGAGGATCGAGAAGCATAAAAGAAATAAAAGAGAAAAAGGGACAAATGAACAAGAAAAAACACCAACAGAGAGAAAGAAAAGAGGACTGTCAAAAAGAAGAAGGCAAATACAAATAATCGACAAAAAAAGGGAAAAGACAGAGAAGGAAGGACGAAGAAAACAAATAGAATAACTGAGAAAAATAAAGCGAAAAGAGAATCAGAGAAAATTAATAGAAAGAAGATAAAGAAAACAAAGGGGAAGAGAAATAGAAAAAATAAAGATAAAGAAGGATAAAGAAAACAAAAACGAAGCGAAATAGAAAAAATAAAGATAAAGAACGATAAAGAAAACAAAAACGAAGCGAAATAGAAAAAATAAAGATAAAGAAGGATAAAGAAAACAAAAAGGAAGCGAAATAGAAAAAAAGGAAGAGAAATAGAAAAAGTAAAGAGAAAGGAAGATAAATAGAAAAAATAAAGAGAAAGGAAAAGAAATAGAAAAAAATAAAGAGAAAGAAAGACAAATAGAAAAATAAGGAAAAAGGGAAATAGAGAGATAATAAAAAATCATGACCGCTGATTTCAAAATGTGATAATCTGCTTCCCTCGCCCATATACTTAAACGTGCCGAGGCTCCAAGTGCAAGGCTGGAACAAGATTTCCTCAGCGTCTCTTTATTACACACTTTAGAGTCATGGGAGATCATTTCTAAAGCCCCCTTCCGCAATTTTTAGACCCATAATAATAAAAATGAATGGGTGAAAATGTAATTAATCAATAACAAATATGCAAATGATTACAGCTTATCCAAATTGCCCAGCCTACCACAATTCCTATCGCCTTTTTCAACCCAAATAAAAATTTGCCTCGTGATTACTAATCACGCTCCTTAAAGGCTGGAGCCGATGCGGTATCTCCAGATGAGAGGGAATGAACCAGTATTTTGTAAATGAAGTATACAAGGATGTTGTATAAAGGATAACGTTTGTTGTCAGTATACGAAAACTCAATTAATTTTTTGGGTTGTGAGCAAATTCCAAAATCCATAGGTCAATATATATCGTCTTCTCCCAGAAGATGACATGGGGGCTCCAACTGGTTATTGACGGACCGGGGCGGAGAGTATTTAATCAGTTTGAAAAATACAATTGAATTCAAAGGGGTAATTTACAAAAAAAAAAACTAAACACAAAGTATGTCAATGAAGATGCTGTAAAATAAGAAAAAAAAATTTGACTACGGGGTCGGACTTGCAGGGCTACTACTACTACTTACGATGACAGACTTTGTAAGAAAGGTATTAGGGGTAATAAAGGGGGAAGACGAAGAAGAAAAAAAGCAGATTCTCTGAGTAACATACTTACTGATTTTTTTTTTTGGTGTAAAGTAGAAAATTGGGAAAAAATTGTTGTGCTTGAGTAGTATGGAGCATATTGTAAGTAGTATTGGTAGTATTACAGTAAAAAAAAAGCCCATGGTTATGATGGGGGAAGTGAAGAAAGAGGAACGGTGATGATGAGAGGTGAGACCAGTTTTGACAGTGGCTTTAGTGTGTCATGGGGTCCCTCACGGGGGCTGTGTCCGGGTAAAAGGCCAAAAACCTGATCAGGTAGAGTCAACAAACTACATCTTAAAAACCTTAGTACGTAGACTCTTTCATCTTAGTTGCATTTTGAGTTTGACCACGATCACTCCTTTGTTGTTTTTGTGTTTTTTTAATACATTGGAACTTCAATAAAGGTAATGTATCAGAAATTATTTATTTTATTCCTCAAATTTTGAAAAGTTTTCATTTGGGAAGAATTTTTAAACGAAAATTCGAAAAACCCCCATATTTGTTATTTTTTTAGAAAAAATAGTGGAAATTATCTCTATTGTCTCAACAGTTGCTAGAATTTATTGTAATAGAAATATTCTCCAAAAAATAATTGCCCTCTGCATTGGGACAAAAATTAATTTTCCCCCAAAATGAAACCAAGTGATTGTTAACGTTGAGCCGAAATTCCGGAGGAGGAATTTATTCGGCTTTGACATTTGTGGACAACACCAGCATTTTGCTAATTGTACCGGCAAAAATCCCTTAGTTGTCATTTCCCATGTGTGTCAGTTCTCGTATGTATATAAACAGCCTGAGATGAGCGTCAACCCACGTTTCCTATACTCCCCCCCCCGAAAAATTCACAGCAACACAGCTTCAAAGAATAGATAGGACCAAAAAAAAAGGAAATTATTGACCCCTGCACTATTGCAATATGTAGCTCAGTCAATGTCATAGATTTTGACCGACAAACAACGAGAGAAAAAGAGAGAAAGAGAAGGAAATGGCTAGTTTTTTTTTACATAAAAAAAATCTAAGTGCACGTTGATGGAAAGGAATTGCCTCAAGTTTTTAGGTTGAATGACCGATTTGCTCATGGAGTAAACTTCTTCCCGTTCCTCTGCAGCGTGCATTGGAGAAATGGTGATACATATTAAGAGAAGACCAAAAAAAAATACACAGGCCGCTAAGAGATTAGATCGAGGGAAGGCGGAGGGAATTAGGAGAGATTATACACGAGGAGACATTGAGGGAGTACAGAGTTGGACAAATATGGATATGCCATGGATATGCAGAGAGTTAAATCAGGAAAGGGGAGACGAGGAAAGGGAAGAGCCGTGTAGGCTTCAAAGAAGAGAAAAGGAGAAAGCGATTGAGAAATGTGAAGAAGCAAGGCCGGGAGAGAGAAAGAGCTGAGAGGCAAGATTAACATTTGCGACGGAAAAAGGACACAGAATTAGTTAATTCAATACCAATTTAATGCCAACTTCATGCAAATTTAATGAGACAGGCGCCAGTGAGACAAATTAAGTTAAAGAGAAACAAGGAAAGGGAGAGAGAGAGAGAGAGAAAGCAGAGTTACAAATATAGGAGAAGGGAGAGAATGAGAGATAAAAGAAGAGAGAAAGAGAAGAAGAAGAAGAAAGAGTAAAGAGAGACAAAGGAGATATAAAACAGAGAACACGAGACAGGACCGAAAGGTAGCATTATGGCAAAGGTAAAGAGCACGGGAATTAACAATTAGTTTTAATTTAATGTGATTTAAATAAAATGCGAGAGTCAGGCAGAATTATTTACAGAGAAACAGAGAAACGGGAGGAAAGAGAAGAAGGGAGAGAGAGAAATAGGTGAAAGCAGGAAACTAAAGGGAACAGGTGACCGACAGGAAAGTAGCGGAAGAGAGATGAGAGAGAGATAAAAAATAGAGAGCACAAACATAGAGCAAAGTAAGGGAGACAAGAGAGAGAACAGGGAGAGAGGGAGACGAGAGAGAGAAAAGAGAGCAATCAGAGAGAGAGGCAAGAGAGCAACCAGAGAGAGAGGCAAGAGAGATAGAAGAGAGAGAAAACAGAAAGATAGAAGAGAGGGTCACAAGAGAGAGAGAGAAGGGAAAAGGAGATAAGAGAGAGAGAGAAGAGGAAAGGAGATAAGAGAGAGAGAACAGAGAGGGAGACAAAAGAGAGAAGAGAGAGAGAGACAACAGACGGAGAAGAGAGAGACAGCAGATAGAGAAGTGAGAGACAGCAGATGGAGAAGAGAAAGACAGCAGACGGAGAATAGAGAGACAGCAGAGAGAGAACAGAGAGATAAGCGAGGGATACAGGGAGTGAGGAAAGAAGAGAGGAAGAAAAGGAGAGAGAGAAGGGCAGAGAAAAAAAAGAGAGACAGAGAAAGGAGAAAGAGAGAGAAAAAAAAGAAATGAGCGAGAGACAGAGAAAGGAGAAAGAGAGAGAAGAAAAGAAGTGAGAGAGAGTAAGAGAACGGGCCAATTGAGAAAAGATGAGAGAGAAAATTAATCTGCCATTCATTGAGAGAGCGAGACATAAGGAAAAGACCAAAGAAAGGTAGGAGGATAACTATGAAAGGAGAGGCAAGGGATGCAAAGAGTAATATCCATTGACACAGAGACAATTAAAGAGAGAGAGAGAACAGACAAACTGGGAGACAAATGCTTCAAAGGTATGGAAAGAGATTAGACATGAGAGAGAGAGAGAGAGAGAGAGAGAGAGAGAGAGAGAGAAAGAGAGCCACGTATAATCATTGACAGAAAGAAGAAGGAAAGATGAAAAATACACCAGGAAAAGAATGAGTGAACCGGAGCGACCGGTTTGTCGGCTTTACATCTTCAGTGTTATATACATTTAGGCTATAATACTTATTCCCTGACCTTTCAAGCTCAACACGGTTTACTGCAGCAAAACACAGTTTCATTTCAGTACACACACCGTCATTTGAGAGCTCCAAATTCCTTGACCAACTATTTATTTATTCTTTTCACACCAAAGTCTCTCTCTCTCTCTCTCTTATTAGGGGAAGCCCAAAGTCTGTATGTTAGGTAAATCCTACTGGATGTTTACTATACACTAGTCTAGTATAGTGCGATTTAATTTACATATGAAGAGACAAAATCATTTCCCCGGAAAGTCAAAGGGTTGAACCTGTTTAATTAGGGACATAAATTAATCACTGGGCAAGGTACAATAGAAGCCCAAGGATGACCCTATACCTACATATATGCTGGCTGATGAATGTGATTGAGAACCTTTAATCAATTAATTTTTTTTTAAACTGGCACACACACTGGAATAATGGGGAGAGGCTAGACAAAAAGAACTGGTTTACATGAAAACAACATACAGTGTTTTATTTATTTAATTTTTTTTTTTTTTTTTTTGAAAAAAAGAAGAACATATATTTGAATAATGTTTATCCCACAGGAAGATGCGCTTGTTGGCACTCGCCCTCTTCTTTTCAGCCTTGGTGGCTGCAGCGGTTGCAGCCCCCGCCGTCGAGAAAGAAGAAATCAAAGTGGTGGAGCAACTCGTTGCTGAGGCGGAGGCCACCACACAAGTCAATATCCCAGACGAGCCCAAAGAAGAGGAGGAAGAAGTTGCCGATGCCACGTCCGTTCCTGAGGAAGAAGCCACCACATTACCTTCGACAAGTACGAGAGATTCCACCATTTTTAATTACATAAAAAAAAAATCAATTAAAATAATTCATGAAATCCATTAAAATAATTCATGAAATCCATTAAAATAATTCATGAAATCCATTAAAATAATTCATGCAAATCATATACAAATAATAAATCCCATTCAATCCTCTTCCTCATTCTCCCACTCCTTTCACTTGCCCTTAAACCATCCGAATTGCCTATAATTTCCTTTAACCCTTTCCACTTAAGATGGTAAAGCTGAAAAAAAAAATGGATCTCTTGGATATTTTCACAGATGATATTTTTCAAAAAATGATATTTACTTTTTTTTTTTTATTGTTTTATTTTATTTTATTTTATTTTTCTGAAAATGAATGAAAAAAGGAGATGGACGTCAATTAGATGAGGATGAGGATCCTGAGGACGATGCAGAAGATGAGGATGACGATGACGATGAGGAGGAGGAAGACGAAGAGGAGGAGGAGGAGGAGGCTGCCCGTAATCAAGTAGTACAAAAGACTGTGAAAAAGACTCCCCCCACCAAGAACAAGCCCAAGGTGACTGACAGCAAGCCCGTGCCCGTCCTCGGAGAGGGTGGCGTTGAGGACGATGAGGCGGAAGACTTGGGACTCTTCGAGAGAGAGGAGCCCAAATCGGATGAGAAAGCCTCTGATGAGAAGGAATCGGATGAGGAGCAAAAGGATGAGCAGGATGAGGATGAGGAGGAAAGTGCTGAGGAGGAGGAAGAGAGAGATGAACCTTCCGGTAAGCTAATTTTATTCTAAAATTTCCTTTTATTTAGTTTACTTCAAATTATTTTATTATTTATTTTTTAAAAAAACAAATCTACCTATTTTAGATCCAAGAGTTTTTTGTCACTTATAGCTAGAGCTCGCACTTGTATAGTAGCACGTCCCCGAGCTTATGTATCAGGGTTGGGATTGCCTCCAATCAAAAATTTAAACGGGGAATTTTTCTTTTAAAAAAAAACAAAAGATTACACAAATAATGGTGAAATTACATATAAATCAGTGAAGACATTTGATGTTAAGATTATAAACAAGATTATAAACAAAATGATAAAAAAAAACAGAATTTATCCCAAAGAAAAGTGATGTGACTCCCGCCGTGGGGTCTAAAAGGGGGTTTTGATGGGAAGAAGAAGGGGAAAAGAAGATAAAACACAGAGAGAGAGGATTTAATTTTTTTTTAAAAGAAAAAAAGTCGACATATTTATCATGATATGAGAATTGGATAAAAAAAAATATCATGGATGAAGAAAAGTTTCCAAGAGTTTACACAATGATGGGCATACAGCAGGTAAGAAGCCTCAAAGATTGCCTGCAAGATTGCCTGCAAGATACCCCCAAATCAAACTACCATACAACCATAGGATCAGCGCAGGTGAACTCCACGCAATCATGCCTGTTCTGGGTGTCCCACCAATCCTAGAGGAAGTGGGTCATGGGAAAGTAGGTGAGCAACAACTTCAAAGTGACCTCCCCATCATTGGTCCGGGTGTGATCAAGAATTACCTCAAACTTGCCCCAGCCACGTCCAATGGGGCCTTTCAAAAGTATCACCTTGAAAAGGACATTCATGAGAGGATCAAGAGGAAGAAGGCGGGACTCATTGACATCAATGGGAAGAAGAAAGTGTACGTTGAGTATGAGGATGGGACAGTTCGGATCGTGGATGATGTCACCGGATTTGCGGCCAACTCCCTTCAGAAGGACAGTGTGGGAGGGAATAAGAAGAATAAGACACAAAGTATTTTCCATGAAGTAGCGGACTTCTTCTTTGACTTGGTCGGCAATCGCAATGACTTCATCTTTGATGATGAGGACGATCATAAGGCGGATGATGATGGGGATGCGGATGATGAGAATAAGACGGAGAAAAATGGGAAGGAGGAGGAGGATGAGGAGGAGGAGGAGGCGGAGGACGATGATAAGGATGACAATGAGGATGATTCCTCCTCCGGGGGAAGAAGCAATAAGAAACAGAGGAAGGGAGACTCCGTGGAATCGGATGAAGATGAAGATACAATGGCTCCGGATCGGGATGAATATGAGACCATGATCGGACTCACTCATCGGGATGACCTCTTCGCAGAGCCCGATGTATATGTTGGGGATGTGGAGTCCGAGCTGGCAGCGGATCAAGAAATGAGAGATAAATTCGCGGATATAGCCTTTTAAAGACTATTATTTAATTTATTTAAACAAAAAAAAACACATAAATTCCTATTTTTAATCCTATAACAAGAATATACGTGTATAGGCCAAAGAAATTGTATAGTCGGGAAAACTCAAAGTATTTCTATATAACCAAGGCCAAAAAAAAAACGAATAAGAGTACAATAAGAGTGAAAGGAATTTTATACTTTCTTTACAACAACAAAAAATCAGTTTATTTTTCTCTCTCTTATTAGCATTTTTTTTAAATTGAGCAGTAAGTGACAAATTTAAAGTTTATTATAGCAGAGTCCTCATGTACGGTGATTGTAGCGCTTTCATCATCTTATACATCATCAATGTTTGATCTTGACGTGTTTCCTTTTCATATTAGGTCCCACTGGCTTGGTTGCTGAACCTGTCTCAAGTGAACGAGGAGATGTGGATGACAGCCCATCATCATCCCAGGGTCAGAATGAGGTGGAGCAACCACTTGCCATCGCTGTCGTTCAACGCGAGGATGAATCTTCAGTTCCTGGTAGGTCATTATAACCCAAATATACATCATAATTACGTGTGCACCTATGATAATACCTATAATCAACGTATAATCATATGAATTCCCACTTTTTTCACCCTAAATTAATTAACATTATTATCTCACCCAGTCATCCCTCATTAGTTGTTCATTCTACAGCTATATTAAGGATAATAGGTAATTTACTAAAACTGATATACTAGTAATACTAGTAAGAAATGTCTCCATATGAACGCCTTTGAAACCTAGACCAACTTTATTTGCTCAATTTCCCCGTATTTATCCGGTCCATATGACCTATTGAAATGGAAACCGAGTAGAAATTACAATTTATTATTTATGTATTCATAATATTTACTGTCTCACTCTGCCCTTTAATACTGGAAAACACCAATCAACGGAAAGTCCAAGGAAATGCCTCTTATTTGACTTGATCATACACATATAGGAGGTAGATTCCGTGGATTTTAACCCTTTGACTACACCACTCCTTGTGGCAGTTAGTACGGCCATTAAATAAGTAGGTAGAATGTAGAATGAAATGATCATAGAAATTTGGTGGTTTTAGGGAATAATTTTGGATATGTTGTGAGGATTTTTATTGATGGAATTGTGAAATTTTTGTCATTAATATGAAGATAATTCGTGGTAGACAGTAGATAATACTATTAATAGTAAATAATTAGATCTGAGATAATTATAGGGATTACAGATTTGATATTACCCCGAATTAATCAGATTTAAGAATAAACAGGTATGCTGTGATTAACCAGATTTGACCCGACTAGGATGACCAGATTGCATTTGATTATAGGGATTATCCGATTTAATAGGATTAAAGATTATCCGATTTTAAATTAGTGTATAAAAATTAAAAATCAAATGAGGGGATGCCGTCTAAATTATAATTTGATTTAAAACACAAAATATATTTTAATTAAAATGTGTTTCCAAATTCAAAAAACTTCCAGTTGTCCCTGTCATTGTAGAGGAGAATAGTGCCTCCAGCCCCGGAAGTGAGGCGGCCGAGAGCAAGCCAGAGCCCAGTCGTAAGAATAAGCCAAAGAAGGAGAAGAATGAAGATGACGACGATGATGATGATGATGAGGATGAAGAGGAGGAGGACGAGGAAGAGGAGGAGGAGGCTGCCCGATCGGAAAAAGTACGTTTTTCTATTTACACTAAATCTATATGATTTCTTTTTTTTTTTTTTTTCAATTACGAAAGAGGGAAATGAATAACGAGTAAGTACATGATTATGTACGTATGTAACATAATAAGGCTTCTAGTGTAAATACTGTCCGGAGGAGAAAAGTGATAAATATGTATTATCATGAGGAAAGGAGAATGACATGATTATCAAGTGTTAGCAACAAGTTCAGTAGTCCTTTCTAAATAGTAAATACTCTTGAATTTCATACCGTTTTTGTTTGTTATCTGTCACGTTTCACACATGATTGTGATGATTTCAAAACATGAAACAAAATAGTGTTTAAATAATAGCATACATAATCATCTCTGTTTCTATATATATTAATACTTTGCAGGTGAGCCGAAGTCAAGCGGAGGATGTTCTCTATTACTATCCCTACCCAGCCAATTCCGTGAGTTAATTGGTTCTCGTAATTCTCCTCCTCTAACAGATATAAATATGACGTCAAAGCATTCCCTCTTCAATTTATATAACTTTTTTTTAACCATCATTTGAGTCACATTGAAATGTAACTCGAACCATGATATTACGTCAAAAATATGTAATATTACATGTGCCCTCAAATGTAACCACTATATCCGCTTGTTTTTTCCAGGCAATGCCCGCTCCAGCTCATCTCCCAGGCGACTATTACTAGAGAAAAAGGATAATAGAGTATTATGGTGTAATTAAATGATGATTATTTATTGATATGACCCAATTTACTATATAAAAAAAATTAGTTGACAATTTTTTTAAACACAAAAAAAAAAACATGAGAAAGTATTGCCCCACACAAATATATGTATGTATATGAAGGAGGTGTAACAAGAGTCATCTCCCCCATCTATTTATTTATTTAAAAAAAAACAAAATTGTTATTTAATAGTTAACTGTTGTTTGTGTCAAAAAAAAAAACCTTGTTTATATTTATTGCCATTTTGTTATATGCAGTTGCTCTTGTTGTTGTTATATTTTTGTTGCGAAAAAAAAAATGAAAACCAAGTTTATATAGAAAAAAAAAGTGCATGACCCTCTGGTCAGAGTATGAATGAGTAATTTATTTAGTAGTCGTAAAAAAGTCATATATCCTCTACAGATATCCGACCACTCATCCGGGATTGTAACGTTCTGCGAGAGACTTACACAATGGACGGGGTGAAAAGGGAAAATTATGACCACCTACATAGCCATGACTTTTCTTATCAAGAATGGCAATGTTTTTTTTTTACAACTTACTACTACTGGATTTAACAACGTTTCATGGAGAAAATGTATGTGCTTTTGTGTACAAGGAATTCCTCGTCATACGTCCAAAGGGTTGTAACTGATTAGACGGAGTAAATAGGCCGAAAAAAAAGGATGGTTAGTGATGTTACACACGACGCGCAGTATAAGCTCCTCCGATGTCTTTAAAAGTTTATGTATGCAGTATTTTAGCAGTTTATTGCATCATTTATTTATTTGGATATATTTGTAATGCTCAAGCTTTTCTTTTTCATTGGCAGGAACTCTATGAATAATTGGTTGTGGGGAAAAGAGAGCAAAAAAAATATGCGTTTATAGATTATATCTTGGTTTGTCATCATATTTTTTTTTCTTTACGAAAATATCTCTCCTAGTCTCCTTTTAACCCTTTTGTTTTTGCTCATGCAACATTTTGATAAATGTTAACTTTCTTCAAATCCGCAATTTCTACGTAGATTGTACCAACACTTAAGAGAGAAAGGAAATTTTGCGATTACTAAATTGTCTCTAGAAGTACATAAATACGTATCTCCTGGTTGGTGTTGGATAGACTTTTTCAGGAAAATACATCACAACATTTCCTATATATTTGTGTGTAACATTGTCTCTACCTACGGCATTGTGGTTGACCCATAAACAATTATTTTTGAGGATTTAAAAAAAATTAATAACACTTCCTTTAATTTTTTAAAATTATAATTTCGTTAGTTTTTTGTCCTCGTCTTGTATTTTTTCTAATTTGTGGAATTTGAGTTTCGTTGTCTCAAGTTTCCTTCTGGGTTCAATTACTACTATTACGAAGAATAAACATAAAACATTGGACAAAGCTCTCTTTGAGTGGAGTAAAAGTCTGGAACACTCAAAAATAGCCTGCAAAAAAAACGGCAAAAATATTCTTCTGAAAAAACATCGTGTTAATTTTACAAGAAAAATACCTCCCAAAGCGTTAGACAGGCAGAAGGAAAGGATGTAATTAATATTTGCACAGAAACATTTTCTTCCCCCTTTTGAAGTTGGCAGAATCATGAAATGATGATTCTATTTTAAACTGAAAGCCAATGCTTTGAGAGGGTTCGTGTTTATGTAAACGAAAAAAAAAATACTCTATAATTTTATTAATGAGTCAAAACAAGAAAGCTTCCTCAAATTACAGAATGCATCTTGAGGTTCAAATTAGTTAGTTACTCACGGGCTAAAGGTGAGTGAAAGGTCTTGGGAATGACTCGAGACTGACGTAAAATGCATGTATGTACACATATAGTACACACGTAAAGCATTTTGCTTCCAGATTTACCTTCATCCACGTCTATTTTTGTACAGAGCAAAATCCCACACATTCGTCCTTTCTTACCCTCCCTCAGAAGAATTCCCTGGAAAAAATAATGACAAGAAAAAAAGGAGAAAAAAACTTCCACCACAATCCCAACCATGCTCTTATCATCCTTTCCTCTGATGGTATGGAATCAGTGCGTAATAAAAACCCACGGAAAAGTCCTCTGCCCAGGTATGCGGTAACACCTGGGCTTTATCTGAATGCACCAGGAAAAGTACAAAATAGCAGTGACTAGCAAAGAAAAAAAACATTCCAGTTTTGCTGGTCATCCACTTATCACGGGGACAGGTTCATTTACACGCACAGAAGAGGTGTGTTACCTGTGTAATCAAAAGGTGTCCTTCTATACAATACTTTGTGTGAGATTGAAAGTCGCGCGAATCTTTCCAGGCCACCATAATAACAATAACAACAAAAGAGGGGAATGGCAAAAAAAAAAAAAAGGCTTCAGAGTAAAATATGTATCTAGGTAGTTACTTAACGTACACGTCCACATATAATATACATATGCATAAATACACACATTTCCTTTTTTTTCTGCATAAAGTAGCATCAGCACGTGAACACATGTGTAAATACTCCTGTAAAATGCTGCGAATGATGTGACAAATATTTCACTTAAAACCAGTAGCACATTGCGTCAGCCAAGTCGTACAATGCGTATATAAAAAATATAATTAAAGCCACTATTTTCTTTCTTTTTTTTTTTTTTACAAAAGCAAATAAAACTTTTCCAATACATGTGCATGTTCATGCATGTGTTATGTGCTTCAAATATTCCATGTAATATATCTCTCTCCGAGGTTTTTTGTCAGCGAGGGTACGCGAAAGAGAGAGAGAGACAGAGAGACAGAGAGACGGGAAGCAGATCACTTCGGAGTCATTTTTTTTAGTCTTTGTCAGTACTTTGCATTTAATGATGTATGCATAACTTTCTTAGTTGCCAAGCGAAAAAGTGAGAGAGAAAACCCACACAATTTTTCTACAGCAGAAAAAAAGATGATGCAAAATGAAACTTAAGTCATAAGCCGAATAGTGTGAAAAAAGCTCGTAAAAATAATTTCCTCCTCTGTATTTCCCTTTCTTTAACTCTCTCTCTCTCTCTCTCTCTCTTTCTGTTTATCTCTCGCCCTCTCCGTTTTTCTCTCACTTTCTCTCTCTTTCCCTCGTTTTCTCTTTCTGTCTCTCTCTCTCTCTTTCTGTCTCCCTCATTTCTCCGTTTTTCTCCGTCTCTCTTTGTCACCCTAACAGTCTGCCTTTATTTCTCTCGCTCGCAGTCAGCCAGTATGCTAGAATCCATATTTACTTTTGCCCAGACCCGCACTTTATTTTAATTTTGTGGAGTGGATATTACTACTGTGAAAGGAATATATAACACATATACCCTTGAGTATTTTTTTTTGTCTCGGGAGTCATATGCACACGTAAATACATGTGTTCCTCCAGGAAAATTGTCGTCATTATTAATGTCAAAGGCGTCAATTAAAATGAATTGGAGGAAAAGGAGGAAAAACATTGATTTTTATACTCCTCCTATCCTACTATACCCTGATTAATTTGACTTGGTAAATAAATAAGATATGACCATATTTTTAAAAAAATCATCCCCTGTAGTGAGATATGGCTACTGAGTATAGTCAGTAAAGACTGGACTGAATGGAGAGTCAAATTCTGTGATATGAATTCTGCCCTTGTACTACTACAGCAGATTCTCCAACACGCATTTTCGTCAAAGTATTGAGCTCGTGCTAATTAAAAGTTTAATATAAAAAAGTTACGGAGGACTCCTTTTTTTTTTAAACATGTACAGAAAGAATGAACGATGTCGCCTTGATGAATTCTGGTTTGATACTATATTATTAAATGCGTATAAACTCATTATCATCCATTTTTTTCTCCTCTTTCCCCTCCACACAATTTTTTCCCTCTTCTTTTTTTTTTCTTCCATTAAACCCCTGCATACATAGCTCGCTCCAAAAATCTTCGGCGCTACACTTTGCTTCACTTTGCCTTTTGTGTGTCCTGCCTAGAAAAAAGTGCACATGTCTGTAATGGGGCAGTAAAGTATGGAATGAATTGCGATTAATAATATGTAATAACAATGTATGTATACATTAAACAATCCACGACAAGTCCAACTCAGACTGCTGGTGTCTTTTTTTTGGGGGGGGGGAGGGGTTATATGTATCTCCATTTATACTCACGCATCTCCAATTCTATTCAACCCTGGATTTTTCCTATGGAGCATCTCTTATAACCTTGTGAACACGTATTAAGTATGGAGAGAGTGAGAGAGAGAGAGAACCAAAAAAGAAGCTGCAGCAAAAATTATATTTACACATACTGCGTTATACAGCAGCTAAATACGACGGCAAACATTGGTAGACATTTTTTTAACATTAAAAAAATCTTATAAAATACATATTTATACGTATGTATACCCACATTTTCAGTTTCTTTTCTCTCTCTCTCTCTTCGCACTTTTCGTTGACTCAATGAAATTAGTCTTCCCTCCTGACCTTCAACACACGTACATCGTGTATATTACTTGTGCATATCTCTGTGAGTCTCACTTTTACGCACTGTAACTCACGCAAAAAAACCACCAGAGAGACCTTCCTTTGCGCCATTATAGCTTTTAAAGAGCGTACATATGTATATGCATGCACTAGTTTACTTACATTTCCCTTTTCACCCTTTGTCTAGCCCTCCTCAGTCTCGTGGTCATTTTTGGCACAAAAAATTTGTAGACAGAGAGAGAGAAAGAGAGAGAGATTGCAGGGAGAGACCCATGCTACTGATGTTGTCAGACACGGAGAGTGAGACAAAGACCGTAAGAGACGGAGAGAGACAAGGAGAGCAAGACAAAGACAGGCAGACAGGAGACCGGGAGAGAGAGAAAAAAATTATAGAGAGAACTAAAAAGGGGTGGAAAGAGAGAGAAAGGGCATCTAATGATAGAGAGAGTAAAATCCAGGTGGATCGAAAGAGAGAGAGAGAGAGAGCGAAAAAGCCAGACGGGATGGTGAAAAATTGAGTCTCAGACAAATGCAGAGAGCGACTGAGACGGGGGAAAGGCAGCGACAGAAAGAGGTGGAAGGAGACAATGGAGAAGATGCGAGACAAAGGAGACGGAAGGATTGAGAAAGTGAAGTATTGGGGAGATAAAGTCAAAGAGAAAGCCCGTAAAAGACAGACGTGTAGAAAGAGAGAGAGACAGAGACAGACAGAGGGAAAGAGAGAGAGACAGAGACAGAC
>JAQGBT010003551.1:0-19223 GCA_034698585.1 Disparrhopalites patrizii | reverse complement strand
AGAAGAACAAGATATAAAGAAGAGAGAAAGAGAAGAGAGAAGAACAAGATATAAAGAAGAGAGAAAGAGAAGAGAGAGGGAGAAAGGAGAGAGAAAGAGACGAACCAGAAAAGAGAGAAAGGAGAGAGAGGAACGAGAAAAGAGAGAAAGGAGAGAGAGGAACGAGAATAGAGAGAAAAAAGAGAGAGAGGAACGAGAAAAGAGAGAAATGAGAGAGAGATGAACGAGAAAAAAGAGAAAGGAGAGAGAGGAACGAGAATAGAGAGAAAGGAGCGAGAAAGAGGAGAGAGAGAGGAACGAGAGAATAGAGTAAGGATAGAGAGAAAGAGAGAAAGAGAAGAGAGAGAGAAAGGAGGAAGAAAGAGAAGAGAGAGAGAAAGGAGAGAGAGAAACGAGAAATGAGAGAAGGGAGAGGGAGAGAGAGAAAGAAAGAAAAAAGACAGAGAAGTAAGGATGGAATGAGTAAAAGATACAGAACAATATAGTAGAGGATGCGAGAGACAAAAGGAATAAGAGAAAGAGGGAAAAGAGGATAATGAGAGGAGATAGGGACCGTTCCAGATTGTTTACCTTTTTTGCTTCTGATCTTTTGTGCAATGAGCCGCGGTGAGGATATAACGTTGGGAAATTAAAGTTCCGCCACACCAAAACTCAGTGCCTTTGGGTCCATGAAGGAATATTGCAGCCATCCAAGGCCATCTGCCCGGAGCGGATTTGTCCCCACCGACAATTCGAAAACTCGGGGCATCTGCCTTGCCACAGTCTCTGGTGGGTAGGCCACCAACGCCTGGCTCCTGTGGCACAATCCCAATGAAGGGCGATCTTGTGGTCGTTCTCTCCGTGATGGGCAGAGGACGATGTGTGATCTCGTTGACATGAGGTCTCTTTGTTGTGATGATTTCCACCGCCGGCGGCTTTTTACTCGGCTTCTCCGGCCGGTCCGGACAGCACACCCCGGGCACGAAGAGGGCTTTGAAGCACAAGGATTTCCTCAAATTACCCAAGTCAAAGAGTAAAGAGGGACACCCGGACAAGTCCAAACATTTCCCGGAATTCCCACTCGGTGTGGTGCACACCACGTCCCTGATGGGACCCCCGTCCTTTGTGGCATTACTGGAGCTGCCCAAAATAATCCTTCCGTCCCGGTAGATGAGAGGTGGGAGGAATTTCCCAATTGTATTCACAGACTGAACCACTGGCACTAACGAATCTGTCACATTCTGCGTGGGCACACATGATAATAATAATGAAAACCAAAGTCATTCACTATGAAAGCCACCAGTCACTCTCCAGCACATCTGAACGGGAGTGAGTCACAAAACGGTCTAGATTCAATACAATTTAATTTTCTCCATAAAACAATCTGCTACAAGCTATCGTAGAGTGACTTTCTTAGGTCAAAGGAATTAATTAAACGTCGGTGCATGTGTAAATGTCAACAAATTAGTATTAGCACAAAAAGGACTACGTTCATATTTGATGCGTGAGATTGCTTCCTGGAAGTACACAGCAGAGCTTCGCGTAACACCTTTCGAATTAATTAAAAAAATGAAACCATAGAAACAAAGCAGTGTAAGTTCTAATCGTTAGAAATTGAGATGGACATATACTTTAACCTCCATTGAAGCTTTCTGTGAAGCCTTTTTGTCAAGGTTGAAGGAACTATTTTGAACTTCTAAATTGTCTTTGATCTGTTATAATTATAACGCATTACTAACGGTATCACTTTTTATCTCTCCTAAACTGGATTTACACTATTTTAAGAACGATTTGAAATGGAATTAAACCGCTTTGTCCCTCTGTTCTCCAATTCCAAAATGTGTTTCGTCCTTTTAAAGCGCATTATGAAGTGAACCATTTCCTGTCTTTAATATCCAGATGAGCTTACCCCGTTTTGATTTTCTACTCCTCATACATGTACACATAAACACGGGGATTTATTTTAGGATTGATCTTTCATAATTGTCGTGTCTTCCGATTTAGGGATATGGTGAATAAATAAAAAATTTCCCTGTACCTTTCCCAGGACATTTCGCCCGAGCGTGTACAGGGCACTCCCCAGCTCCTCGTCCTTAGCCGGGTCAAGGGCGAGCGGTGGGGTGGAGATCTTTTCTTGATGTCTTTGTGGGTGAGGCGGAGGAGGAGGAGGAGGACGATGTTGATAATGACTGGAGGCTCCAAGTAATTCCTCACTACTCTCCGAGTACTCCTCCTTGGAGTAGCGGGTGGTCGTTGTGGATTCGGACGCAACCAGCGGTTGAGCCATCCTCAGGAAATACTTCCCCAATGTGTTTAGGGCCCCCAAAGTCTCCGACACCTTCCCCATGGACGGCAGACTGAAATGCCGGGGTTGGTAATTTATTAATGGGGGTCTAAAGCTTAGTGTTGGCCTCTGGAATGTCACGGGCATGGCTGGAAAAAAATGGAAAGAAAAATAAAAGTAATGAAGAAGAAAAATTAATGGGGAAAACAAAAATCATGATTAAAGGAGACAAGCCATAATCAAAAGGAGGCAAGTCAAGGGGAAATAAAGATAAGTGAGAGAATCTGAGTATATAAATAAAATTAAAAAATAGGGAAAAAATTAAAAAAAGACAAAATTAAAATATAGGGGGAAAATTAAAAAAAACAAAATTAAAATATAGGGGAAAAATTAAAACGAGACAAAATTAAAAAATAGGGGGAAAATTAAAACGAGACAAAATTAAAAAATAGGGAAAAAATTAAAAAGAGACAAAATTAAAATATAGGGAAAAAATTAAAAAAGAGACAAAATTAAAAAATAGGGAGAGTAAATCAAATTCTAGGGGAAAAAAAAATTGAAAGTATGAGGAAAAAAGGAAATTTAAGAAAACAGGAAAACTAAAAAAAATCATAAAAGAAGAAACAGTATGACGAAGAGGCATTTTGGAAAGAATATAATTAAAAAAAAAGCTACATCATGGAAACAGAATGAACTAAAAAGCAGAAAACATTTGGAAAAAACTAGAATTGAAAAACACGAAAAAAAGTATGAACACAGAAAATAAAAAGGGAAGAGTGAAGGAAAAAAAGTCAAAAAATGAATTTAAAGACGGAGAAATACTAGGGAAGAATGGAAGACAAATTGTGGAAAAACTGAATTAAAAAAAGAAGAAAGCATAGGAAAATACGGAAGAAAAATTGAGGAACAGACAGGGATTTGGACTTTGAATTAATAGACTTGTAAATTGTATATCCTCAAACAAATTGGTTCCTATTAATTATTTGTCAGGAAGAATATAAATGAATCATGTTGGGAGAATGAATCTTTGCTTTGCCAGAAACAAAGGGTTAAAGTGAGCTTTTGGAGATTTAAAATGAAAGAATGATCCATAATTCATTCGCCCCCCCCATCTTCCTTGACTCTCTTATGTAGCCCCCTCCCCATGATGAGAAGAAGTGCTGGTTTAAATAAAAGATTAAGACAAATAGGTTAAACCGTTTCCCGTGTACTCCCTACATAATTTATGCCCTAAATATCTTGAGAGAGAATGCATGTGCATTTGTAGCCCTTTTGTATCCCGTCAGTTTTTGTGGAGGAAATCTCAGGATTCTGGTACTTATGGTGCTGTTTTTTTTTGCCCTTGTCACACTTCTTTTTTTTTTGCCACCCTGTCTTCCTTCCCTGGTTCTGTACTTGTGTGAACGGGTAAGACTCATTTTCCCTCAAACATCAGCGTTTACCACATGTAGAGTGAGTGAGAGGAGAGAGAGAGAGAGAGAGAAATCCTTTGTCTGGAGAGAGATTTCCTGCCTTCGGAACACCGTGCTTTTGCTTTGTAGTGTGGTGCGGCGTTTTTCTGATGGTCCAACTTTCCACGTGTCCGCATACAAGCTCTTTCCATAGACATACGTGAATTGTTTTCTGTTTCCCGTCAGTCTCTTTCTCTTTACATCTCTCTCATGTGTATATTAGCTATTCTCTGTTCTTCCTGCGGTAATTTCATACAATTTCCCCCTCATTCCTCCGTGGAACCTCCCTCCTCCTCTTAGCCTAATCGCTCTTTTGTCTGCATCCTTTCTAATGTCTTCATTTGAGACTGTCTCTCTTTCCCCAGTTTCTCCTCTTTGCGATTCTCTGTTTTCCCTTTTCTCCTCTTTGTGATTGTCTCTGTTTTCCCTTTTCTCCTCTTTGTGATTGTCTCTGTTTTCCCTTTTCTACTATTTGTGATTGTCTCTGTTTTCCATTTCTCTTTGTGATTGTTTCTGTTTTGCCTTTCTCTCCTTTTTGTGATTGTCTCTGTTTTCCCTTTCTCTTCGTGATTGTCTCTGTTTTGCCTTTCTCTTCTCTTTGTGATTGTCTCTGTTTTGCCTCTTTCCCTCTTTGCCTCTTTCCCTCTTTCTGGACGTCCATTCCAAGCGGATTCCAATCTTTCTCTCTACCTCTCTTGCCTTTGTCCTGCTTCATTACACTGTGCCACCACTAGTTTGTAGTTCTTCGGGTCTTTCACTATTTTGGTTTCCTCTCGTCCACCTCTCTCTCTCTCTCTCGTGCCGTCTCTCATCCCTCTCCGTTGCATAAATCCCTGGAGGTAATACCATAAAACACGTATTCAGTCATTCCAATTAAATTCCATTTGCCGGACCAGTCAAAGGAGGAAGAGCTATAGAAATCCAGGGAGTCCTGAGTCATTGGTATTGCCGTGCTCGTGGCCAGCATATATTTTTCATCTCCGCATGCTCATTCTCTCATTGTTTAATTATTTCATGTAGCTCCTCTGTTTTAATAAAAAAGTGCACTCATGCCAACTTTTGTTCCCTCATCTCTGCTTCTCTCACAGGCACTCTCTCTCTCTTTCCTCATTTCACTTGTTACTTGGTAAAAAAAAACTTTTCTCCCTTCCCATAGTCTTGACACGGTGGGAAGAAAAAAGTTTTCATGAAATTACTTAATGTTACATCAGGTGGTATACGAGCAGATAAGAATAATACATGTAGGGGTTATGTAAGCAGTAAAAGTTTTATCACCGAGAATATATGATATGCCTTTGAATTCGCAATAATTATTAATAAACGGTGGGCCAAGTTTCTCAACAGGCATTAAAATTTTATTTGTTTCCAGTTGAATCTTTGTAAAAGCATATTGGAGAAAATGTCGTCTCAAGCTTCACTGAGAGGTAGATTTCTAAGCTTTTGTCACAGTCACGACGACCTTCTGTTTTCCTCGTGTGTGGATGGAATACTGTATGAATGGCTTAAGACGAAAGAGCCAAGAAAGACACACACAGAGAGAAAATACACCTTTTGTACACAATTATACAGTGCCAACCTGTAAAGACATACGCACGTCATTTACCTTCCGTCATAACGGCATTAGAATAAAGATGAAACTAATGATGAATATAGCGTTACTCATACTGCATGTGTTGAAGACGACCACTGACACGTTTAATGCTTACTCCTTGTAACACTGCAAGCCAGTCTTTTAATGTGCAAATCCAAAAAAAGAAACGAAAGTGTGATAATCATGAGCCACATAATAATTTCAAATCAGGTGTGCGTGAGGTAGTTCATATGGGCATATGTATCATTCATCCACATTGCCTCTCTCTTTTACTCTTTATACTTCTCTCTTTCACTTGTTTTCCTCTCTCTCTCGTTTGTCTCTTTCTCTCTTTCTCTCTCTCTCTTTTGCTTATTTTCCTTTCTCCCTCTCTCTTTTCCTTTCTGTCTCCATATCTCTTTCTCTCTCTTTTATCTCTTTCTCCCTCTCTTTTGCTTGTTTTCCTTTCTCTCTCTCTCTTTTGCTTTTTTCCTTTCTGTCTCCATATCTCTTTCTCTCTCTTTTGTCTCTTTATCTCTCTCTTTTGCTTGCTTTCCTTTCTCTCTATATATCTCTTTCTCCCTCTCTTTTGCTTGTTTTCCTTTCTCTCTATATATCTCTTTCTCCCTCTCTTTTGCTTGTTTTCCTTTCTCTCTCTATATCTCTTTCTCCCTCTCTTTTGCTTGTTTTCCTTTCTCTCTCTCTCTCTCTCTCTCTTATCTCTTTCTCACCTGTTTTGTCTCTTTCTCTCTCTTTTTTGTCTCTGTTGTCTCTTTCTTTCTCTATATTTATGTTTCTTTACATCTCTCTTTTGTCTGTCTTTCATACTCTTTCCCTTTCCTTTTCAGTCTCTCTATCTCTGTGCTTTCGTCCCTCCTTTTTTCTCTCCATTCCTCCAATTGGCTGTCTCCTGCTTTCGAAAGTCTCTCCTGTCATCCCTTTACTTTCGTATATAGTTTTAATGTTTTGCTGCAACTTTGCGCTGTCCGTTATCACCGTCCAAATCTCGCAAAATCTCAGATTTTCTCTTGGGAAAAATGATCTCAAGCCTCAAAAAGAAATGTATATTTACGACGAAAAGATCTGCATATTTACATACATTTAAACTACAGCAGGGACTCGCCAAAATCAGAAACTGTTTCACTTTTTTTTTCAGCTCGACAACTTGTCATAAGGATTCCCCGCGTGTAAAAACTGATCATTTGCGCATACATTACGGTTTCCTCGCTACCACGACGAGTGACCACAGACGCTGTGTCGTTGACTCATATTGCTCTCGTGTTTACTTCTGCAACCGCACGAGGAGATTCCTCCCAAGATATGAAGCGTTGAGGAGTTGAGGAGAGAAAAGCAAGATAAAAGCCCCTCACTTTCTTGTGGTACTATTATTATCCAACTCATCCAACTACAGATATACAGAAATACCTAAGATTTGAAAGCGAAAATTGGAATTGAAATCCTGTTAAGTATTGTTACTAAATCCTCTCTTAATGTCTGGTTCCCTACAAGGTAAAGGCTTCCCCAAGGATTTGCAAAAAAAGGGAGGGAAATGGGAGTTAAATTCTGTGAATAACTAATAAACTAATATACAATTTTATTGGTTTCTGCAAGTTGCTGCTCAGCTTTCTTATAAGCTTCAACCTCGGTTAAAGTGTATCTTTAGAAAAGAAAACAGTCCAGATTGGGAGTTCGGATCCGAAACGTTTGTGGTCATGAATCTAGCATTTGTTTTTCAAGCTCCGTCATTCATAAGGGGAATTAAAAATAAATTAAGTTTCACAGTACGTTCCACATTGGGCGGGGGAAAGAGGCTAGGGCAAGTCCTACATTAATACATTTGTATTTGTGTAAGATCAGACGGGTAAGGGAAAGGTGCGAGAATAGGATTAGTGACTGGGAAAAATGAGAACTTACAGTCCCGGTGCATGTATCCATATCCATTGAGTAAGGGTGGGAAGAGGAAGAGGGCAAAGATGCTAAGAAGATACTTGGGAAGCACTTGAGTCATTGCCATAATTTATGAGTGCTTCTTTCTTTTTCTTGAATTAATCCATCCAAAATATTTTTAAAAAACGATTCGGGAGAAATGGGATTCACACGGGAGCTGTAGTGAATTTGGGTGCGCGACCTCTCGGGATGGAGTAAAAATATTGCTTTTTTCCCTTATCAAAAAGAGGAAATAAATTAAAGACGGCGTAATAATATTATTCACTGCCAAATCTGATCACAGTCACACACGTGCCGTTAGCTCTCATTTATTTTGTACAGCTTTTTGTTCTCACACACCAGACATGCTCACATTTGCCCACGTTGAGACCAAACTCCTGGACGAAGTGAAAGAGTCCTTCTTGTAGCTGGAGAGCATTTATTGGAATTGAGCATTGTCCCACTGGGAATCACTTTTCTATTTTCTGGAAAAATTCACTTTTCACACCCGCAAAAGCTTTTTCACGTCTCCAGTATTTCTTGATCTTTCCATTTTCTTTTGATCTTCCACCACTTTTCCCTACTTCCCGGGAGAATCAATAGGTAGGAATGGTTTTTTTTCTCTATATATATAAATTTCTTCCTTAAACTTTGAAACGCAGCAAAAAAAAAAAACCAGTGATGCTTTTCTTTTTTCTTTTATTTCCAACGAAAAGGAAAATCGTTAGGATGAGTAAATAAAATTACTCACAAGTCATTCCTCCCTTTGAAGTCCGTAACCAGTCCAATGGTCAATAATGCCTTTTCCGACGAATTTGGTGTTAACCCAGAAAAAGTGTGGTAGACGGTAGAAAATAAACAAAACAAAATGTTTCCTATATATATATAAGGTTCACACAACACCAAAACGCCGGTCACCTTCTCTGTAAACTTCGCCAAGGGTGGGAAGGAACCAGTACAAAAAACAACTCGCCGCAGCTACTTCCACAAGGTAAAGCACACCAAATAAAGGAAGAGAGGAGGAAATATAATAATAAACAAATCGCCAGAAATGTACAATGTCCAAAAAAAATTATGAATAAAAAATAAGTATCTTTACTTTCTTCTGCAAAATATTTGGAAAGGGAAATTTATAGGAAAGGGAAAGGGAAAGAAAAGAAAATGGTAAACAAACGAGAAGATTGGAAATCAAATTCAAGACGGTGTCAAAGACCAAATAAAAAAATTGAGGAACAAAAAAATGTAATGGAAAAAACAGACTATTTATAAGAACATAATTACAAATGGATACGGACGAAATCAAAAATCAGTAGTACAAGAAAATCAATAGTACAAAAAAATCAGAAGCACAGAATAAAATCTGTGGACCAGGAAAAAGTCAGCAGTGCACGAGACAAAATCAGAGGAATAGAATAAAAAAAGTTCAGACGGACAGAATAAACAAGAGGAAAGTTGAGAGAAGAAAATCGGACTCCATCGTTTAATTGGCCTGTGACGGCAGGGTACACTTGACTTGAGAAGGTAGTAATAAGTGATCAGAAGAGACTTTCATGTTGTCACTCGCAACGGTGGTGGATGTGAAATGTTCACTTGAGACCTATAATACAAATTTTTTACAAAGGACGTTGAAGAAAAAAAAATCTCGCTGCCTCTTTCTCTCTCCCTCCCCACACCTAAACATGATAAAGGCTTATATATAATACACATTGCTCTGTCAAACAAAAACATTCCTTCATCTTCATTCTGCCTGTCCCTTTACCAATAGTTATATAGTGTTTGTTGCAAGTCTCTCTCTCTCTCTCTCTCTCTCTCTCTATTTTTCTCTGTTGCACTGCCTACCCACTTTGGTAGTTTGTGGCATAGCTTTTGGATTTCACTTAAAAAGAGACGAAGCCCATATACATGAGGTGGAAGTGGAAGATGACGAAGAAAAAGAAGAAACGAAAGTGAATAATGCCTTACTGAGAGAGAGAGAGACGATCTCTCACACGGGATTTCCCCAACAACGTTCACTCAAGCCTTGTCACTACTAGCACACATATGTAAGTACACATTCACACAAGCATTATACGCTTATTAACATCATCTCCTCCCTCCCCTTTTCCCTCATCTACATACTTTTATGGTCGACTTTACCTCTGCCCCACCACGGCTGCAACCACTGAACTTCAAAATGTGAGAGCTATATAAAGATGTATGCACTATGTGTTTTTACGATTATGGTTATTATAAAATGAAGCCCAATTTTTTTTAAACTCCCTTTCAACGACGACGACGACGACAACGACGACAACAACAATGACACGTCGTTGCATTCTTAACTCGGTAAGTCACGGAGGGACAACAGGTATGCTTGGAGTAGGAGTATATACATATGAGCCGTATAGTAAAAGGTAATAATAATATATGTATTTACACTTTTCCCTCACAAAATGGCTCACAAGGACCTTTTTGCATGTGCCTTCCTTTGTCATCCTCCAATAATTCTTGATATATTTTTCTTTTACAAAAGTGCATGGGGGGAGGGAGGTGCATTGGTATGGACGGACATGAGGTCGTTCGTGAGGAACCTTTCCTCCTCCATCGTTTCTTTCAAGCCAGAGTCTTACCTACTAACCCATTAGAGAGGTTAATAAAAGCCATTATTCAATAGGATGAACAAAAGATGGGAAGAAGGATGGAAGAAGGCAAAGAAAGGTGACAGATGGACAATAATCGGGTTAGACAAAAGACGGGAAAATGAAGAGAGAAAATGAGACGAGAAAAGGAGACAAAATTGAGAAAAGGAGACAAAATGAGTACAGAAAAGGGAACAAAATGAGTAGAGAAAAGGGAGCAAAATAAGTAGAGAAAAGGAGACAAAATGAGTAGAGAAACGGAAACAGAATCAGAAGAGAAAAGGAAGCAAAATGAGCTGAGAAAAGAAGACAAAATGAGTAACAAAAAGGAGATAAAATGAGTAGAGAAATGAAGACAAGGTGAATGGACGAAATGTGGGTAGAAAAAGAGGCAAAATTAGCCAACAAATGTCAATAGAAAAGGAAACAAATTGAAAAAAGAGAAATATTGAGCATGAGAAAATTAAAAATACAGAGAAATAGAGGAATCAAGGAAGCAATGGGGCTGGGAAATGTAAGAAAGAACGCTAAACCAAGAATGTCAAATTCGGAAAGACTCAACAAGAGCTTAGGAGGAGAGAGCTGAAAAGGAAGACCCACACAAATGCATTCATAATTCTCTTCATCAGGTAAACAACAGCTGATTATGGGTGTGAAAAAAAAATTAGAGTCTTCACGATTATTGATGTTCCGTTTTAGTATAATCCCTACCAGTATACTCCAGGACGAACGGTAAATTCTCACATGGTCTTTAGCTGCTAACTGTTACCTCCTCCAAACTCACAGGTAATACACTACATTTGGAATATTCATGAACTGCCACATACATAACGCATTTACAACGCATTGGAAATGCCTGTATACACATATTACTGCTAAATTCCAATGTAAATGCATACGCATATAGGTATGCATTCGCCGGTGGCTACTTTTAAACAGACACTTGACACACAATACGACGGTCGGTTTTTTCTTAAAAGTTAAACTATAAGTCTCTTCTGGTGAGCTCTCATGAGGCTGATTTTTGGCGCATGTATATTCATGGAAATAATTACTCAACCCGCTCACGAAAACATTACTTTCTCATTACCTCAGCTGCCGTCACATCTTTTGTAAAAGTGTAAACTGGGACATTTGAGGGAATGCATTTTCTTAGGAATCGGGAGTTTGTCTTCCAATAAATTACGCAGGGGATGAGGTCGTGTCCTGGCAATGGTAGCTGGTAATTATCAAATGATGTAGAAAGGGGGATTTTTGTAGTGCAAGTAAAATGCAAATGATTGGCAGGGAAATCCCAAAGCCTTTCATGACAGCCCCGCACCTTCACTATTTTCATCTTCTTCACCAACAAACTATACAGACAAAGCAGTAAGTGCCTCTCAAATGAATTTGATTAGCGTCATGATTACGAAAAGGGAGGGCAGGACTCATTCATAACGGAGAAAGAGGGAAAGGCATCATTCTCAGAATTCCCCAGCAATCCCCTCTGTCACCTCCGGCTGAATAAACGACCAAATATTGTGTAATAGGAATTAATTAGGGGGACATTACTACCAAAGACAAATCTTTGATGATTTGCCCTCCTAACCTGTCCATTGATGGAGAAATCCTTGAGAAAATCCCCATGAGCAGGAAGGACATATTTACCCTTAAAGGCTAATTTTAAATCTAAGAAAATAGATACAGAAGAACTAATGAAATATTTAATAAACAAATACGAAGAACCAGAACAAAGAAGACCTTTGTCATGCAATAAATTCTATACAAATTATGTGGGGGGGATTTTTTTTAAATGGAAAAACCTCTCCGTGTGACTCTTTGGAGAAGAGCTTAAACTGGCCTATAAACATGTGCATTGGAGTGCATGTAAGGCAATATGCATGTATACGTATAGTATAGGTATGTATAGGTATATATTTGACTTTTACAAGCAGTTCAACTTCGTGTTAGAGAATAAAGGCAGTCCTGTGTGGTGTAAAAGGCATCCGGGAGAAAGTTGCTGCTCGAGTGTCATAAAAACAAACTCGATGCACGGTGAAGCTCATGCAAGTGCCTCAACGTACATATTTTGGAGTGCGTTCCTGCATGAACGATTCCCCAAGTATGGCTAGGATGGCGAATGATTACGAAAATTAGTAGTTATTAACTTGAAAGTGTTATAAAATAACAGAAAGTGACAGTGGTGTTACGATATAATATTTCTTGGTCTACATCTCATATTTTTCAGCTCTTCCCCTTGTGAACATACGTACGTCCATGTGTGTGTACTGACAGACAGAAACACACACGTTTGTACAAGGCTCATTGGTTTATATGTATACACATCCCTGCAGAGGAAATCCCATTTGGGATCGGCACTAGATGATGACGATGATCGCATGCATGAGATACCGTGTAAATGCACTTCCATTTTTGAGACCGGCACATTTGACATCAGGGGAGTGCATAATAAATTACGGAAATAATACTATTTTGCACAGGGAAATAGATATTTTAAACAGTTGCCATTTTTGGTAGACAAAAGCTTTAGCTTCGCAGATATAGACGGTTCAAAGTACAATTACTAAAAATACCTGGGAGAATCAATTAATTTGTTTTCCTGTCTTTATGCATTTACACACATATGTATATTTTTAACTGGTGGGACACGCTGCATTACATACGTGGAACTTTTATGACCCAAATTCGAAATTGTTTTTTCTTTGACAAATCTTGGACTGATTCTAAAATGTGAGAAATTAAATTTTTAGGGAAATAATTCCACATACTTTTTATGGACGTTTTTATGATAAAATTTGGAATAAATGGGCATTATTATACCGTGTTATGTAACTTGTAAAATAATTTCACCGCTTCCTGCTGTTTCTAATAATGCACGTTTTTTTGGATTTGTCTAATGTTTCCTTATATTTTCTCTATTTTTTCAGTTTTTTAAATTCTTCCATTTTATAAGTAGGATTTTGTTTCTTAAAATCGTTTGAATATTTCATTGCCCACATTCTTTTTATTTTCCTTTCTCCGCATGTAGATTTCCGCACAGAACTCTTCCGTTTTCTTGTGTCAACTTTCTATTTCATTTCCGCTGCATTGTATACGCCTTTATTAACTTGTGCGTCTGATCCTCCTACACTCCTACGGTCAAAATGAAATAGTGCAAAGATTTGTTTTCCTCTTTGTTTTATTGTCTAAACTTTGTTTTTAAGTCTACTGACTTTCAGCTTCACTCATGCCCCGGATTATCCGGCACACAAGGGGTGACTGTGAAAGTGCAAGGGGATCTGATGGCCTTCCACATAATTATAGGTCAGCAGAGTTCTGTCAACGCGACAAGTTATTTTGTCGAGTGCGTAGAGGAAAAACAATAACAAGGTAATATGACTGCATTTTGTACACAAAGTGCCGGCACAAATTAATAAAAACATATTATTTACCTATGTACATACTTATGTATGCTATAGGCATGTACAGGGCTAAAGGCGTTGGCCAGTTAGCGTTTTGGGGCGACATATCACTCTTACTGCCGCCGCGACTTCCCTCTTAATGGTAATGGCTCACAATGGTATTAGCCCACAAAATAAATAGACTCAGGAACTGCCAAGGAATCTTTTTCTCTCAGTCTCTCTCAATCTCTCTCTGCTTCTTTCTGTCTCTCTCAATCTCTCAGTTTCTCTCAATCTCTCTCTGCTTCTTTCTGTCTCTCTCAATCTCTCTGCTTCCTTCTGTCTCTATCAATCTCTCTGCTTCCTTCTGTCTCTATCAATCTCTCAGTTTCTCTCAATCTCTCTCTGCTTCTCTCTGACTCTCTCTGTCTCTCTCTTCTTCTCTCGGTCTCTCTCTTCTCCTTCCCTGTCTCTCTCTTCTTCTCTCTGTCTCTCGTTCATTCTCTCTCTACTCTTCCTGTCACTCTTGCTACTCTGCTATGTCTCTCCTTTCCCACCTATTTCGGGTACAATTGCACATAAATGCAAAGGTACTAGCACAGAGGAGGAAACAAGAAATGGTGAAAATACGACTCGTCTTCCTAAATGAACAAAAAGCACATAAAAGTGCAAAGAAGCATGAAAAAGAAACGTTGTACGGGGGCACACGGACACAACAGGCGACTTTTAATATGAATGAAAAAATACGTTGCATATTATCTTCACTCCTATTCAAACATACGAAGAGGGATGCACCTTCAGAATGAGAGGATGAGTGGTGACAATCAGAGGAAGGAGAGACAGGTTTGAGGTGAAGATGAACCTCCTTTTGTTAAAGTCCTGTAGCAGCAGTGTAAGAGTAGAAAAAAAAGTGGGTGGGTTAACTGTGAAGACAAAAAGAAGATGATAAGTATAAAAAATAATAATAAAAGTTCGGTTTATAAATGTACACTTGTGCACTTTTTTGTCCACTACTCACTTGTCACCTTCATTGTTCTTTGAAGTCGTTCTCAGGTAGCTGGTATATCACTTGTACAGATTCCACTTGTATTGTATGTATATGCTATTATATTATTTTGTACATTATTTTGACGGGCGAAACTTGATGATGACGTTACCTTTTCATTTAATTGCTAATTGCTGTTTTTTTTTGGTAAAAAAATATGTGTATAAAGAACTTATGGCTCCCACCTGATAAATTCAGTTTTACTGTACAGGAAATGAGCTCAGGATTGAAATTTTTTCCGGGCAGATAAAACAGAGTCAGGAAAATTAGAAAGGGAGTAGGATTTTTTAGAAAGGATTGTGAGGTTTTAAACATTTTTAGGAGAATCAGTGCATTATTTGTATGGTGATTTCCTCGATAGCTTCTGTTTTAAAAGCATTAAATGTTGATACATTTTTCCCTTTGACGACAATTTGATGGATTTGAGTAAAAGGACTTACAAGATGCTTAAGTACTGTTTTGTTTTAAATTTTAAAAACTGGAGACTTCGTTACAAAACTGGCTAGACAACTTCATTGGAAATGCAAGTACAATCGTCGGCCAATTTCGCTCTTCTATTCTTTTTTGAGTGACAATTCGTACTACCTCTCCTCCGCCACAAATTTCCGTTATCAAAGCAAAGCAATGGAAGAAAAGGGAAATAATAGAAAAAGTAACCCATACCCCAAAGGTGTGTTGCTTGTATCTTCTTTTCGAGCATCTCGATTTCACTTTCTTTTTTTTTTTGCTTGTCATTCTCGTCGAACTTGTAAAAAGAGTGTAAATATAGAATTTTCACTTGCGATTTCATCCTCTGATTTTTTTTGTTCTTACCAAGATCACCAAGCTTCTTTGATGGCTCTCCCCCATACTGACGTGGTTGGTGGTGGGAAATGCAATGGTGCTTTGTACCAAACAAAAAAAAACATCTATTGGGGTTACCAAAAAAAGGCCGCTATCCCACCCTTTCCCTGTGAAATGCAATGGGGTTTAAAGGGCTTCCAAATCTATTTTCCCAAGGTGTCTTAAGGTCTTTTTATACCTTTGACAAATGACAAACTTCCCCTTTTTTTGCATTCTGATCACGAACACATAAGACAAAAAGCTTTTGGGGAGATTTTCTCCTTAAAAAACTGCGCTTGTAGCATTGAACTTGGTGGGCTTTTGAGTTCCCTTGTAAAACACATGGAAGATGTAGAAGACCCAAGGTTTCTTTTTTCCTTTATTCCCGAAATCGCGTGCTCTTGATCCGATATACATATTTTTTGAAAGAAACTTGTGGGTACGTATATATTCATTAGAAAATGTCCCAGACAAGAGCAACTTCCCAAGAATTCCCTTTGGATGAAGTATAAAAGGGCAGGTGAAAGGGAAAAGATTGGATGAAACTTTTAGTAAATTAAGTTGGATAAGACAAACAATGGGAAAACTTCCCCGGGCTTTTCTGTGTGTACAGCCCCAAAAGATTTTGCATATGACATCCCATGTTGTGTTATCATATTTTTAGTCTTCAAAAAGAATCCCAATGATTTTGAGGGATGTTCGCGCTATGTAAACTTTTCGGAGAAAAGTTTTTATATTTGTGTGTGTGTGTGTGTAGCAAGAAATGTAAGCAAAAAGGATTAGACTTTGTCAACTTCCCCACCACGAGGGTTTTGCACTTTGTCTAATGGAGAGAATGTATACCGGATGTGATATATGTGTGCTCATGACAGATTAGTAGTCCACACTTTTAAGGGGGAATTTCCCACATCTTTGTGCAAAGAATGGAGTATGTCGTACTCCCGCTTTTCAAAGGACTTTCATCGTCCCTCTTTTTAGGAAGCTTTTCAGGAGATAGCGAGAGTTAACTGCTCTGGGAGTTCCACATAGATAAGATGTCCTTTGTTTTGACACCGCTCCCATTACCCCGTCCTGATGACAGCCATTTGTGAAGGGGATTGTCATCCGAAAATGATCCGGGTACATGTACAGCAACATACATTTTATATGTCTGTCTGTATGTAATGTTGGGCTTATTCTACCCTCGGTCCTTTCCGGTCACAGGAAAAGTCATTAGGCTGGCGGAATTTCATTTATTTCTCACATTCTCACTGCAGTGACGAGTCAACTACTTTTTTAAGAGGAAAACATGACAGAATATCAACAACTGCCGATGGTTTCCACAGGGGAATACCAGCAGGGATTGAGGTCAATAGAGAGAGAAAGAGGGAGAGAGAGAAGCCGGAAAAATTTATGGATGAACAAAATGCCGGTGAAAATTTCCATTCACTTTCCCATTTCAGTATTTTGTATATATGTAGTATATGTATGCATATCTCGTTTATTAGGATATTTGTCGAAGAGCGTCACATTTTATGGTACGACCGATACGGGAAACGACAAATGAGTACTCCAAGAGGCAGAAGGAAAGTAAATTATACCAAAATAAAATTTTATGAATTCTCCTACACGACCACTCAATAATAATTATATGGCGATTCTCTCTGTTCCCATGGATACGACAACTGAGAGAAGATCAATTCTCCATTGACAAATTGGTCCAAATGGAATTTACAATGACAATTGACAATAGTGACAAGTGACAACTGACGAATTGACAACTGAAATTGATCTGACTCCGATTCACCAATTGATCGCTCTGAATGTCTGAAGTCTGTATCTCTAAACGTCTGAGAGACACTGAACTGACGAGCTTTATGTTAAATTATGTACCTACATTTTAATAAAAATATTGTAATTAATTATAACAATTATTAATTATCGCATATATTTTGAATGATTTCTGGTGACTTTCCATTTAGTTTTTGCGTTGACCTTGGAAATAAGGAAAGTCCCCGAAATTGGAATTGTGTCCAGAAGGACTAATTTGTAATTTGAGAGATGCCCCGAAAAAGGGCTAAAAGCCATCATGCGGAGAAGCGAGAGAGGATCAAACGGAAGTCAGAGATTAAAATAAGAGCAAGAAGTAGCTCCATCCAGGGTAAAGCTATCTATGTCCCGGGTAATTGGTCCTTGAAAGTGTACATAAAGACCCTTCCCTTCGTATTGGTCCCGGTCCTCCTCTCCTTCGTCATCTTCTCCTCCCTAATCTTCAACGTGGACCAAAATAAAGAAACCAGGGTAGGATTCCTTCTTTTTCCAAAGTAATCATTACCACATTCTTACCAATCCAATTTCTGTCGGATATTTTCTGTAATTTTACATAGGTATATATACGTATATTACATACAATATTATATGTATACATATACATAAATCTACACATATGCATATTATTTTGCAAAAGAAACATGAATGGAAGACAGTTTTTGAAACATTAATTGCAGGAATATCGGAGGAAATTGGGTGGTGGAGCTTTTACCGTCTCTTGCATGATTATCCTCTGGGGATTTGAAGCACTTCCGATAGTTGCAGTCGCATTTTTCCCCATCTTCCTCGCACCATTTCTGGATATTCTGGACTCGAGTAATATGATGTTTAGATTTTCTATATCATTGTGTATTCTTCAACGGCTATTTGTTTCGAGAATCATGAGGATGTAGTGATAATAGTGTCCTCATTATTATTATTAACATAATAATAATGGATTATAGGCGAAGTGGTTGCTAGCTACCTTAATACCTTCTCACTAACACTGCTGGCAGGGATGACACTTGCCGTTGCCGTGGAGTACAGTCATTTGAGCAAGAGAATTGCCTTCGGACTCATTTCCATCACTGGAATCAATCCAAAATTGTAAGGAAAGAAGTTACGATTTTACCAATTCGTCCCTTCCCCCAAGTGTTAAAAGGGTAGGGAGTCCCGATTTTGCAAAAGTTTCGATTACATAAAATGAATGGAAACCCAGAAGCTCTTTTAAAAACGCAGCTCTCCGTACCATTAATAATATACATACATGCAAAGCCTTCCCTGACCGTACATTAATATTTATATACGTAGGTATATAATGTATGGTAGTCATTAACATTTCGGAAAGGTGATAAGCAGGCACCCTGAATGTTTTTTGCTTATGAAAAGACTATCATTTGAATGAAGCTAATGAGAAACTTGATTTTGTAAATCATTGTCTTTAGGTTGTTGCTGGTCATTATGACCATTTGTACGTGCACGTCGATGTTCACTTTGAATGTGTGGACCGTTCCGACCGTACGTTTTTTTTTTTTGGATGATCAAGATGAATAAACATAATACTTACTTATATATTTTACAACCGGCATACACGATTGAATTGAGCAACAAATGCCTTGTTATAATTCCGCAGATGGTGACACTTGCCATGGCCGTTGTAGACTCTATGAGCGAGGTAAGGACCAAGGAGAAAAAGGGCATAAGACGAAGACTTAGTTGCTATAATTATTAATTAGTAATTAATCATTTTTTAATTAATTTCATGAACTAACAACTAGTTTTTATTTATGTTATGCATTTATTAACTATTTTTTTCCTTTTATGATTGTATTAGTTAATAAATTATTTTTTTCCTTTTATTATTGTATTAGTTAATAAATTATTTTTATTACTTTTATTATTTTATTAATTAATCAATTATACACATTATATTGTATGTATTTTATTTATTTTATTATTTGATCATTCGATATATGTAGATGTATGTATATTACTCAATTCTATTAATATTTGTATTATTTCAGAGTTAATTAAAAATAGTAAAAAATCAATTAATTATTCAATAAAGTGTAAAAAAATAAATTGAATAAAAAACTAGCAATTTAAAATAAAATAATGCCTGCAAAAACAATAGGTAAATACATTTAATAAAATAGTAATTTAAAATAAAATAATCACTACAAATATTTAATAGTAAAAATACACTTAATAAAATAGTAGTTTAAAATAAAATAATCACTACAAATATTTAATAGTAAAAATACACTTAATAAAATAGTAATTTAAAATAAAATAATCACTACAAATATTTAATAGTAAAAATACACTTAATAAAATAGTAATAATAAGAATATCATGAG